>JAJPUD010000788.1:51906-64030 GCA_023553655.1 Myrmecobius fasciatus | reverse complement strand
GAGCAGAACCAGGAGATCATCATACACAGCAACAACAGTATTACATGATGATCAATTCTGATGGACATGGCTCTCTGCAACAAAGAATTGTCTCAAACCAGTTCCAGTTGTTCACTGAAGAAAACCATATACACCCAGAGAGAGGGAAATGAAATATGGACCACAACGTAACATTTTCATGATCTCTATTGACATTTGCTTGCATTGTGTTGCCTTTCTCTGATTCTTTTCTTTTTTTCTTGTAGATAGGATGTTTCTTGCATAACTTCTCAAGCATTTCAACATTATTAACATGTAGTGGACTTCCTGCCATCTAGGGGAGGGGAGGGGACTGGGGGTAAAATTTGTAATGGAAAGCTTTGTAAAGATCAATGTTGGGGAACTACCCATACATATGTTATACAAATAAAAAGCTTTAATAAAAAAATTTTTTTTGGTCCTCCCTTCATACCAGAGAAGAAGCCATTTATTATGGTATTAAAAGATAAAATATGTGAATATTACACAATACCATACATATATTTTATGCATTTCTGATTTTCTAGACTTTTTCTGTGTCATCTGCAGCTTCCACAAAACTCCCCCCAAATTTCCATTTAATTTCTTATTTCAACCTTCGTTATATCAAAACCATGGAAGGGACAACTATAGAATGGGTTTGCTCCTAGGTGGGGCCACTTCTCACCAGATTTTTTGTATTAGTTTCCTTAGTTGACCCTATATGTGTTAGCTATTCCTCTGCTTAGTTTTTTTTGGCCCATGCAGAAACAAATGTTCTTGAGGTGAAGCTTTTTCCCTAGTCTTTTCCATTACTTCATCTAAAGTGATCACTGTCACTCATTTACTATTTCGCTGTTTAGTGCTGCCTTCAGCCTATCAGTCCTTTGGCCACTTGGTTTAACCTGTTAATATTTTCTATGTCGGAAAAAATTATCCTTTCCCACACTATTGTTTTCCACTCACTAAGTTTGTGTCCACCAGTCCCCCAAATTGGGATGGTGACCCTTTATTGGATGATACACTCAATCTCTCAAAGTACCATCTTCACTGGTGTATCTAGGAAGCATAAAATGTGCCAAAATAATTTAAGCATTCTACATCCATGATATCAGAGTTTCTCTGATGTTCTGATGCAGGGTTTTTGGAAATTTCCATCAAATAGTTCATCCCATACAAATCTGAGTCCTTTTAGCTCTTCTCTTGCCTCTTGGTTCCTGATCTCTACTGGAGGCCTCAAGTCAATTTCTGACAGTCTTTATGTTGGGCATCTTTTTGCCATCTCTGCCCAGTAGCTGGACTTGGGCAGGTTCAGAGGTCATCTCAAAACCCCATTTTGAAGTTTTGTTAAATTCTCTCTCTCTCTCTCACAAAGTAGAACTAGCTTTGGACCTTGATCCCGTTGCCACAGTGCTGTTTCATTGACTTAGAGAAGGTAGCCACTGTTTTACTAAGCAGAGGTAAGGCTTTCAATCAATGACAGAAAGCATACAGACTTGGTATCATTTGCATGTGAACAGTCTAGGCCTGTATCTGATCTATCATTTCTCTGCCTCCAATGGAGGATTGTAAACTAATAGCCAGACACTATCATCTATTTGCATTTTTCTGCTATGTTTGAGTATTCACCTGGGTCTGGTAATATATAAAACATCTTTAGAGTGTAGTAGACTGCTATCCCTACTTGGGTAATCTTAATGTCTCTCTTCTCTTTTGCATTGTACCTAAATATTGATAACCATTATTCAGAGGAATAATGATGAAATATGCTATACACCTCCTGATGGAGAGGTGAAGAACAAGATGAGACCTATATTTTTAATAATGAACAATTTGTTTTGGTCGACTGTACATGTTTTTTTTTCTCTTTCTTTGTTTTTCTGTAGTTGTCAAACTTGGGAGAGTGAAAAAGGAGAACATAAGAAAGTAAATTTTTACTGATTGAAAATATATTAAAATTTTTTAAAAACAAATGTTTATTTTAAAAAATCTTAACTTGAGGCCTACTCCTTAGTCCCTTATGAATATTAACATTAATAAAGTGATAGTTTGTTTTAAGAATCATGCTCAGAAATTCATGATTTCAATCCCTAATTTCAGTATTTAGCCAATAACCAAAGAGTAGCTCATAAAACAACCAAACAAATCAGTCAAGCAACATGTAAACATTATGTGAAGCAACTAATATTTTTGCTTTAGCATCATCATTTAGCAAGTGTTAATAACCATATGAAGGAAAGGAGTGTAATAAGAAAATTTGTTGGAAGTTAATTTGAAGATAAAGTTTGGAAAAACACAGAAGCAAAAATTAAAGTGTATATGCAGAAAACATCCTGATTTTTTTCCCTTCAGAATGAGGTACCCATTTGAAGCCCCTAGGAGTCGCTAGAGACTTCAGCATAAACTTTTTTTTTTTTTTTGTCTTAATTTAGAGCAAGGTACCTCTGGGGTCCCTGCTATTTCAAAGAGATTATTAATGCAGATTATTCATAAAAGATAATCAAACTTAGAACTCTGATGTTAGAAAAGTATTTTTTTTTCTAATCACTGGGCAGAAATTGGTCTGTCTGCCCTGTGAGTACACTGTAAAATTCCAGCCAGTCACTGCCAATTTCCCTCTTATCCATACCCACTAACAACACTCATTCAATAGGAGATAAAATTAACTTTATCTAGAGACAAAATTCTTTATCAAAGTACAAATAACAAGGAAACAACACTTAAACAGGAAACTCCCAAAAGCAAGTATGCCAGTTGTCCAGGCAGTGAATGGTGAATCAGGGGGAGAAAAACACTTAAGATTAGACAAAGTTAACCAGGTAGTAAGCAGTGCCCTAGGGCAGGCACAGTTGGGCAAGTTTAATTCAATCAGATCACTTCCTAAAAAGAACAGTGAGCAAGGCAAGTCTCCAATTTACAGTAAGCCTAGAGTAGAACATCCTCCACTTCCAATTAATTCCCACTATCCACCTAACATCTACACTTCTGTCCCCTTTCCACACAGGACTTCAATATTCCTGGACTCTCTGCCTCAATGGTTGTTATCACTCAGCCTATTTTTAGTTTGGAAGAACTTCTCTTAGCAGCTCATGTGGGTTGTCAAAGGACTTTATTGGAAAAAAAAATCTGTCTCCCTTATCCAGTATCTAAAATTCCACCAAAGAGACCCACATGTACAAGAATGTTTGTGGCAGCCCTTTTTGTAGTGGTTAGAAACTGGAAACTGAATGGATGCCCATCAATTGGAGAATGGCTGAATAAACTATGGTATATGAATGCTATGGAATATTATTGTTCTGTAAGAAATGACCAGCAGGACGATTTCAGAGAGGCCTGGAGAAACTTGCATGAACTGATGCTGAGTGAAATGAGCAGAACCACGAGATCATTGTATATGGCAACAACAAGATTATATGATGATCAATTCTTTTTTTTAAATTTAATTTTATTAAAGCTTTTAATTTACAAAACATATGCATGGGTAATTTTTCACATTGACCCTTGCAAAGTCTTCTGTTCCAAATTATCCCTTCTTTCCCCCCCTCTCCTCCCCTAGATGGCAGGTAGTCCAATACATGTTAAATATGTTAAATACAATATATGTATATATATTTATATGGTAATCTTGCTGCACAAGAAAAACTGGATCAAGAAGAAAAAAAAACCTGAGAAAGAAAACAAAATGCAAACAAACATCAACAGAAAGTGTGAAAATGTTATGTTGTGGTCCACACTCAGATACTACAGGCCTCTCCCTGGGTGTAGATCGCTTTCTTTGTCACTAACAACTGGAAAGGGTTTGAAACATTTCATTGTTGAAGAGAACCATGTCCATCAGTATTGACCATTGTATAATATTGCTGTTGCCATGTACAATGTTCTCTTAGTTCTGCTCACTTCACTCAGCATCAGTTCATGTAAGTCTCTCCAGGCCTCTCTGAAATCGTCCTGCTGGTTGTTTCTTACAGAACAATAATATTCCATAACATTCATATACCACAATTTGTTCAGCCATTCTCCAATTGATGGGCATCCTTTCAATTTCCAGTTTCTAGCCACTACAAAAAGGGCTGCCACAAACATTCTTGCACAGGTGGGTCCCTTTCCCTCCTTTAAGATCTCTTTGGGATATAAGCCCAGTAGAAACACTGCTGGGTCAAAGGGTATGCACAGTTTGATAACTTTTTGAGCATAGCTCCAAATTGCTCTCCAGAATGGTTGGATCCGTTCACAGCTCCACCAACAATGTATCAGTGACCCAGTTTTCCACATCCCCTCCAACATTCGTCACTATCTTTTCCTGTCATTTTAGCCAATCTGACAGGTGTGTAGTGGTATCTCAGAGTTGTCTTAATTTGCATTTCTCTGATCAATAGTGATTTGGAGCACCTTTTCATATGACTAGAAATAGTTTCAATTTCTTCTACGATGATCAATTCTGATGGACATGGCTCTTTTCAACAAAGAGATAATTGAGGTCAGTTCCAATGGTCTTGTGATGAAGAGAGCCATCTACACCCAGAGAGGAATTGAGTGTGGATCACAACATAGCATTCTCACTATTTTTGTTATTTGCTTGCATTTTATTTTCTTTCTTATTTTTTTCCGGTTTGATTTGATTTTTCTTGTGCAGCAAGATAATTGTAGAAATATGTATACATGTATTGGATTTAACATATATTTCTACCATATTTAACATATATTGAACTACTTGCCATCTAGGGGAGAGGGTGAGGCAAGGGGAGGAAAAATTGGAACACAAGGTTTTTCAAGGGTTAATGTTGAAGAATTATCCATGCATATGTTTTGAAAATAAAAAACTTTAATAAAAAAGGAAAAAATAAAATAAAATAAAATTCCCCCTTACCTGATCATTAATGGATGCTTTGGGTTAAGCATACTACCTCTTTGTGTCTTCTTTTAAAAATTCACCACTCTCCCTATACCTTTTCCCTCACTTCCAGAAAAAGGAAGACCATCACAGTCAGATGCTTTCCTCTAGAATACAGGAGTCTGGGGCATCAGGAGGCCACTGGGCATGGGGCCAAGGTTGATGGATAAAGGATGAAAAGGCAGATTAAGGGAAAACCATGACATTAAACCAACTGTTTAATTTTGGGGGATGATTTTGCTTTAGAAGACCCAAACCTTTTTTTGACCCCTTCATTTGGGAAGGAAAAAAAAAGGAGAAAGATTTTGTGACCTTTCAATAGATGAGCATTTTCAAAGGCATGAGAGAGGGCAGTCTTTCCTACTTTTTAAGATCACTGAAGAGATTCCATGTATGGAAAAAGTATTGAAGGAGCCAAGACTAGAAAAGAACTGAACTTAGTTGAGTCAAAGTGAAAGTATGTTTCTTGTTTTCTGTACTATTGAATTCACAGAGTGTGATAATTTGGTCAAGAGCCAGTGCCAGGTCCAAATCAAAGCTTAGGAAGTTTATTGAGGTCAGTAAGAAAAATCCCCCTCACCACAACCTACAATGTTCCATGAGCAAATCTGGGAAAAACCCCGGGACTGGCCCTTTATGTTTCTTAATGTCCTCAGCTACAGAGGGAAAAGGCAAAGGAAGGAGCTGGCTGGACTATAATAACATGTCCAGGGAAGTGAGGTTCATGACCCCATTGTGCTTATTGATCAAAGATATTAGCACCATGACAACCTTGCTCCCTGGAGCAGAGGAGTTCAAGATCCTGCTTTCAGCCTATCCTGTGGCTTAAAGAGACACCCAGGTCTAAAGCAAAGAGCCTGGATTTAGAGTTGGAGAATGTGATCTTGAGGTTTAGCTTGGCTGCTCATTGCAAATCCCTTCCCCTTTGGGTTTCAGTTTCTTCATCTATAAAAATGATTGGGGTTGGACTCCATGGTTCCTAAGATCCTTGTTAGCTCTAAATCCTCCGAATAATCTGGAAATGTCCTGTGATCCATATGGAAGAAACCCCACAGGAGGAGAGAGTTGTTGAATGAATGATGTCGGTCTGGAAGTAGCAGTAAGGAGAAAGGGCCTTCAGGCCCCACCTGCTTAGATGTGAGAGAAGGTATAGGTAGTACTAGAGACAGTGGCCAGGTTCTACAGGGAATATGGTATCTGTAATTTTAAGAAAGAAGAGGAAAAAGGGGCAGCTAGGTGTTGCAGTGGATAGAGCACCAGCCCTGAAGTCAGGAGGACCTGAGTTCAAATGTGATCTCAGACACTTACCACTTTCTAGCTGTGTAACCCTGGGCAAATCACTTAACTTCAATTGCCTGGGGGTGGGGAGAGAATGTAAGAAAAGGTCTAATGTGAAGGGTAGACAGGAGGCCTGGCATTAGGTGGTAGGAGAATCCCCACTTGTGGGAGGATGACTCCTCACAGACTTAGAGATCATACAGTCCAGGACCTCTTCATGTGAATTTCCAGAACTTGACTTTTTATTTTATTTTTTCATATAATCATAACTTTTATTTATTTTATTTATTATTTTAATTTTTCTAGTTACATGTAAAAACTTTTTTTTGTTATGCAGGTATATTCATTTCCCCCATATTTCCATATGCATCATATTGAGAGAGAAAAATCAGAACAAAAGGGAAAAACCACAAGAAAAAAAAGGTGGAAATAGTTTGTGTTGATCTACATTTAGTCTTCATAGTTCTCTCTCTGGATCTTGATGGTATTTTCCACCCAAAGTTTATTGGGATTGCCTTGGACAGAACTTGTCTTAAAAAAAAAGAAATGATGACTGCATTCCAATATAACTGGTTTTCTTTGTAATCATACATATTTCATTTTATGCATTTTAAGACATCATTCTTGGGTACATAACACAAATGGGATTAAGAATTCCTGGTTTAGTCAAATCACTCCATTTTACAGATGAGAAAGCCGGGACCTCCAAAAGGTAAGACCACGCAAGGAGTAAGTGGCTGGTCCAGGATTCAAGTCCTCCCATTCCAAATTTAACCCGCATTCATTCACTGCTTGGCCTGAGCCCTTGTCCCCCTGCTCCTGTGCTAGCTTCCTGGGAATGGGGCTCAGTGAAGAGGTCCATCCTTGTCCTTGGGTGACCCGAGAGCCATCTTAAAGAGCCATTCAGCCCAAGGAGCTCTCTTGGCTAGGACCCTCACAGGGGACAGAGTCCGGGCTTCCTTACTTAGGGTTCAATAAAGCCTTTGCCTTTGGGGAGCAAATGGCTTGACTGAGGATAAGCCCCCACCCACGGAGTACCGAGCCCTGTCGGTGCAGTGAGAGGCAGGGGAAGAAGAGGCAGAGAGCTTCAAACCTTCCCAACTGTCAATCATCCATCAATTAATGAGCATTTATTAAGCCATTGCTGTGAAGCTTACCTGTGTCCTCGCACTGTGTTAAGCGCTACTGAAATCGAGAAAGGCAAAAGCCTTTGCCCGGCGAGGTGCTAGGGACAGCGAGCCTAGGAGGGAGATGACCTGTACATACAGATAAGGACATTAAAGCAACCTAAAATAAATGCCGGGTAATTGATGGGGGTGGAATGGGAAAGGCACTAGCAGCTGGGGGAGGGCGGATCACGAAAGGCCTCCAGTAGGAGGTGGCATTTGAGCGGCGCTCTGAAGGAAATTATCTTTCCTTTCCTTGGGTTTCCATGGGAATCGGCTTGGAGGGGAAAGTCGGGGGTGTTTGCTGTAGGCAGGTGCTGGGTGCTTTTTAAGTTGAGTCAAGTTGGATGTGTAGGTGGCAGGGGAGGGGAGGAGGGGCACTGTGAAGTGGAGTGGGGGAGGGGAGAGGAAGGGAAGAAAGCGGGGAGAAGGAAGAGGGGAGGAGGGGAGGGGCAGAACGAAGCGGCGTGGGGGAGGGGACAGAACACCCAAGAAAAGCCTGCTAAGGGCTTTCGCAGTGCCTGACCTCCTCCTGACATCTCCATCCCCTTGTAGCTGACACTGATTCTTCCCATCTCTGAGCTAGGGAAGGTGCCCAGATGGCAATCGCCACAGACCTCTGCTTAGGTGAGGGAGACACTGTGACCCTGCCTTTTGGGCTGCCTTCTAAAGTTCTCTGACTCTGAGGGGTTATGAGTTTCTTGTTGCTTTATACGTTTCCTGTTATCAGGGATTTTTTTTTTTTTTTAACAATTTTGTGGAAGGAAGGAAGGAGGGAGGGAAAAAAGAAGGAAGGAAGGAAGGGATGGGGGAGGGAAGGAAGGAAGGGAAGAAAGAGAAGGAAGAGAGGAAAGGGAGGAAGGAAAAGACCAGAGCACCTATTATGTGCCGGGCACTGTGCTCAGTGATTTACAAATATTATCTCATTTGATTCTCACAACAACCCTGGGAGGTAGGTGCTATTAACATTCCTATTTTACATTTGAGGAAACTGAGGCAGACAAAACTTAGAGTAACTTGTCTACAGTCACACAGCTTATAAGTATCAGACTGGATTTGAATCTAGGTCTTCCTAAGTCAGTTGCTGCCCTTCGTTCTCCAAGAGGGCCAAAATTATATCACTGTTAGAGTCGAGTTACAGTGTCTGACCAGACTAATACAAGCTCAGAATACTCTGCCACAGGTCAGACCTACAAATAGTCCCTAGGAACATTTGGGGTGGTTTCGCTAACTTTGCACATCTTGTATTTCTTCTGAGCTAATTCGATTCTGCTTTGCTCTAAGGGAGCACAGCACCTTCTCTGATGAGGGCACTCCATGCTGCGCTGTCCTCTGCCAGTGCCACGTCATACAATCAATTCTAAAGTTCTTGAGAGTCCCTGAGAATGTCCTTAAATCGCTTTTCCTGACCTGCTTGTGCTAAGGTGAGCAGTCTGTTCACTGTACTACCTGGCTGCTAAGGGTCAGGGGCCAGTTCCCTGAGTGGGGGTTCATGGGGGATACACCTTGTACAGTTAAAGGTTGTCCTGAATGGCTTTCAATGCCTATTTTTGCTCTAATCTAAGATTCCATGACTTGCCCAAGATCACACCACTTTATTATACTGGGAGGAAATTTTGTCTTTCCCAGAGTAGGGGGCTGAGGATGAAGCTCAGAGTGGAGCCCAGCCAGGACCCTGGAAGGACCCTGGACAAAGGTTGCTGACAAGCTTGGCCCTTGGTAACCTTCCCCTGGATGATCTAAATATAGAATACCTCTAGTTTGGGAGGGGCTGAAGGGCCTCTCCTGGCCTGGCACGGAAGTTCCCTGTACAATTTACTAGCAGACCTTTGGATTGGTTGTCAGTACCTTTTTTTTTATTTTATTTTATTTTATTTTTTTTATCAACCCTGTGTTTCAGGGACCACACCCCAAATTCCCTCTAGTAGAGAGTGTCTTTGCCCTCAGTTTATCGAGCAGGGAATCTGGCTCTGTGCTGCCTCCACCCATTTTTAGAGTGCCTGTTTGTAGAAATACTTACTTAAGCCCCAACTCTCCCAATCTCTTGCTCACATATCATTAATTAATCAGCTCACACCTATATGTTTGTATGGCAGGGACTCCCATAGCTAAAATCTGAAGTCATTTCAGTGGTGCTTCAAGTCAGGATCTAACTGTCAGAGGCAGGCTGGACAGATGAGGAAGCTCTATCTGGGGAGGTGGGTCGTGTAAATCCAATTTATCAAACCCATCTCCTTTATGCAGTTCCAACTGTCTCTTGCAGTTCTCTAAAAGGAACTTGATTACAATAGGAATTCATCTTAACAGGACTAGGCATGAATAATTCTCCATCTCACCCACCTAAAAAGAAATAAAAGACATTCCCAGTCTGGAGGTGCTGATAAATTTGGTTGATTCTATAAAAGTGCTATAAAAGAATTGAGAGCTCTCCAGGTCTATGGAAGTCAGCTGCAGAGAACAGCTCAGCACTGGTTTCATTAGATCATGTCCTCAGGAGCCATTGTTCCTGTACCTCTTTGGGTTTGGGTTTGAACTTCTGCAACCATCCCCGCTCTTTAGTAGAGAATTTTTGCCTGACACTGACTCTCTTCCTCTTCCAGGGAGCAATGACAGTCTAGCCTAGAGCTTCCTTACCTTTGGTGGGAATTTCCAAAGCTATTCTTCTCTTGTCTCATTGCTCCAGTGGAAATAATAACTGGAATTTTTGGGTTGGAAACCATTGAATAGTTTTCTCTATTCCCATTAGGAGATATCCCTTTACTTCCATAGCCAATAGCCCTTTTGGGCTGCTCCTCAACTTTCACTACAGAGACCCTGAAAGTTAAGAGCTCTGTTTCCAGCTGATAAATATGACAGCCCTGTTTACTTTCAATTTTATCCTGGTAGTCCAACTTGGGGAGAACAATCAACAAAAATCAGGGAATGCTGGACTTGGTACTTCCTTTCCTCTCCCAAGTAACTTTTTCCAGTATTCACTGAGCACTGCTTCCTATCCCATAGAGAAGATTTTCCCATATATGATCAGGAGTGTTCTTGTACCTTGGAGCTATGTAATAGCCCAATAGTCAATCACCTTACCCTCTATATTTGCACAATTTTTCCTCCAAGTCAGCCATGACATAAACCATGAAGCCATCTTACCTTGTCTAAGCCTATCATAATAATACCAAATGTTGGAGATTGCTATAACACCTGCACTCTCTTTGGTTATGTTCCATTTTGAGATGAAATGAGGAACTGCAAGTCTTTGATTTAAAATTTTTTTCACTTAATACTATTTTCCCCAATTACATGTAAAGATAGTTTTCAACATTCATTTTTGTAAGATTTTGAGTTCCAAATTTTTCTCTTCTCCTTTCACTCCTCCCTAAGACAGGAAGAAATCCAATATAGGCTATACATGTACAATCATGTTAAACATATTTCCATATTAGTCATCTTGTGAAAGAAGAATCAGAACAAAAGGGGAAAAACCACAAAAAAGAAAAAAAAGTAAAAATAACATACTTCGATCTGCATTTAGACTCCATGTTTTTTTTTCCCTCTGGATGTGGATAGCATTGTCCATCACAAGTCTTTTGGAATTGTTTTAGAACACTGTGTGGCTAAGAAGAGCTATCACAGTTAATTGCAAATCTTTGAACATTTAACAAAAAAAGGAGGTTGCTTTGCCCTAACAGAGAAAGGATCGTTAGCAAGGACACAATGACACTTAGCTTTTCCCATTTGTAAATGTGTCTAGTCATCAGCACAGGATATAGTGAAGGATATGGCAACTTGTGTAGTTTTCAAAAATTCACCAAGTCTGGGACTGTGATTGCATATGTATGGGACTTTTACACTCTTAAATGACCAGAGAGCTGCATCAGGGAAGCAGGGGCCAATCAAGTAATCCAGAACTTTGTTTGCTTTTTGGGAAAATTAATCCCTGTTTTAAGAAAGAGGGATGGCAGGTCCAGAGGGGAGTCAAACCCCATTCTCACCTCAGTCTCTGGTACTATTTTGTAAAGTTAAGTTGTCCAGTCTCTCTATTATTAAGTATTTCCATATGCTTATCCTACCACTTCTCTGTCTCTTTGCAGGATCATCATCTAGTCTATACACACTGAGCACAGATATCCCATCTGACTCTGTCCTGGGCTTTCCTGTTTTAAATAGTATTTTATAATTATTTTTATTTTTATATATCATATATATAATTTATATATTATGTATTTTTATTTTAAAGTATTTTATAATACTTCACTTGTTGATTTCATCAGCTCTCATAAATTCAACTATCATCTCTACAATGATGATTTTCAAATTTATTTAGCTAGTCCCAGTCTCTTTACTGACATTTCGCATTTCAACTGCCTATTAAATATCTCAAGCTAAGGTGTAGACATCTTAAGTTCAAAACATCCAACATTGAATTAAACCCATAGTCTTCCTAATTTCCTTATTTCTTTTGAAGGTACTACCATTTTCAGTCGTTCAGGCTCACAACTCAAGGGTCATTCTCAACTCTTGACTCTCTTTCATCCTCTTTATCCAATCTATTACCAAGGCTTTTTAGTTCTACCTTCATAAAATCTCTCCAATATGCCTCCTTATCTCTTCTGCATCCTCACCACCATCCTGGTGAGGATGTCAGCTTCCACCCGGGCTCCTGCAGTAGCCTGCTGGTTGGTCAGCCTGCCAAAAAGCTCTCCCCCCTAGCCTGTTGTCAGTAAGCTATCAAAATGATCATGCTGGTAGGTCTGATCTCTCTCTCTGTCTTTCTGTCTCTTTGTCTCTCTCTCTGTGTTTC
>JAJPUD010000788.1:0-51896 GCA_023553655.1 Myrmecobius fasciatus | reverse complement strand
TCTCTGTCTCTCTCTGTCTTTATATGTGTGTGTCTATCTCTCTCTTGTCTCTCTGTCTGTCTCTCTTTCTCTTTATGTGTGTCTGTCTCTCCCTGTCTCTGTCTCTCTCTCCTTCTCTCTCCCTCTCTCTCCTCTATGTCTCTGTCTCTCTGTCTGTCTGTCTGTCTATCTCTCTCTCTCCCTCTCTTTCTCACACACATGCCCTAATAAACTCTGTGGCTCCCATCACCTCCAGGATTAAATATAAAATCCTCTGTTTGGTGTTCAAAACCCTAGTCTTCCTATACCTTTCCTAGTCTTCCTATACCTTGAACTCTACAATTTTTCTGTGATTAGTGACATTGGCCCCTTTGCAGCCCTTCACATAAGACACACCATGTCTAGACTCCAGGCATTTTTGCTGACCATTTCCCTTGCCTCCTTTTCTCTGCTTCTTGGTTTTCCTGGCTTCCTTCAAGTTCAAATTCCAACTAAAATCTTACCTTCTACAGGAAGCCTTTCTCTACTCTCCCTTAGTTCTGATGCCTTTGTTGATTGTTTCCAATTTATCCCACATAAGGCTTGTTTGTACACAGTTTTTGCATGCTGTTTTCTCCATTAGACTGTGAGTTTCCTGAGAGTAGAGGTTGTCTTTTACTTTCTTTGCCCTGTGCTTAGGGCCTGGCACATAGTAGGTGCTTAATAAATATTTATTGACCAACTTATTTTGCATCTACCAGATACAAGTTTCATACTTCATAGGGATATGAAGGCCATATGGGACCATCTTCAGTCAATAAAAATTTGTTTCTTATTGGATCTAAGGTCCCTTTTTTTTCTTTTTTTTGTGAGGCAGTTGGGATTAAGTGATTTTCAAGATCACACAACCTGTAAGTATTAAGGGTCTGAGGCCGGATTTGAATGCAGATCCTTCTGTTATGTGCACTGGGCCGTCCAGCTGTCTCCTGTGAGGTCCTTCTTAACCCATGTATCAATGTTATCATTTAGTCTTTCATGTCCGAAGGAGGATATGACCCAGCTACATCTTGGTTCCATGTGTGGGATCAGGGATAGCTTAGCATACTTCATGGCACTACTCCAACTTCTGACACTTGAAGGCACAATGATAAAGTACTTTAATGGCATTCACACTTGGACCGTTTGACATTATCACATTCTTAGCTTGTAGTAGATAGAGTACCAGACTTGGAGTCAGGGTTCTAATGAGTTCTATATGGCCTCAGACACTTACTAGCTTGTGACACTGGGCAAATTAATTAATCCTTTTTGCCTCAGTTTTCTCACCTATAAAATGAATTTAGTATATCTGCCTAGAAAACCCCAAATGGAACCATGAAAAGCTGGACATGACTGAACAAAACTTGTGTTACTTCATGTAGCCTTTTGTTGACCATCTCCTCATACAATAAGGGTAGGAAAAGTTGACTAAATGAAGCCATATGCTATTAGCCTGCTATCTGATCCAGACACCAGCCTTTCAGGAGTTTTGCTATTTGTTTGTATTCCAGCTCCTTAGGTGTTACATCTATTTTTAAAAATTTTTTTTATTTTATTTTTTTTGTTACATCTATTTTTAATTCAAGAGTATCTTGGTGAATATGTAACAACCAGCTCCTTGACATGCATGAGACATTTTTAAATTTAATCTGCATGATTGAAGCACGCTTTTTAAAAAAACACTTTATTATTCTTGATTTTTTAGTCTTGTGTTTTAACATCATGGTTAATATGAAAATGTTTTACATGACTACAAATATATAATCTATATTAAATTGCTTGCCTTCTCAAATTTAAAAAAAAAACAAATGCTAAAAATTTTTATCTGTAATTGAAAAAAATTAGCAATTTAATTTAAAATAAATTTAATTTGCATTATAAACAATTTATTCATCATTTTCATACCTTTAGATGTTCAACAAAACAAACTTAGCCCTGTTTTATAGTATTTGCTGATTAAGGAGGTATAAAGCTCACACCAAAAAATTCAATACACCCTTGTTTTCACTCTTTCCTTAAGTATTGTCACTGCTCCAAGCATTACATGGTATTCTGGACAGGAAATATGCATCTCCCAGACTTCCATGAATAATAAAGGATGCTGAATTAGTAGTTAATACTATCACCCATCTCTGGCAAATACTTTCAAATCTGGCACTGGCCAGAATATATCAGTGGATTGTTGTCAGTTCAAATGTTTGACTTCGTTTCATACACATAGACTTTAAATTTCTCAGTGATTGCCCACTTGAATTGGAGGAACTTCAGTTTGTCATTCAGTCTTCTGTTGAGATATGCAATGAATTTCATAAAATTATTCTCTTGGTACAGAGATGCTTATGAGCCCTTCAATTTATCATCTGTATATAGGACAAAAGGCTTGTTTGGGGCAGCATAGGAAAACACTAACAAATATGTAAAGCAGCTGACCAATTTTATGAAACTTTGTTCATTTTTCTGTCCACAGTTCCATGGGAGGTTTGTTGATTTTAAGAAAATTTTCTGTTTCTTGTCTTTCTGCTTTTGTATCTGCAAAAATCATTTTGCATGAGGTCATTTAGCTGCTTGAAAATAGTGACCTAGCTTTGTTCCCTTAAAAAAAAAAGTTTTGTTTTCTTTTTTTTGTATGTGGCTTAAATTTCTTCTTGTGTCCTTCTGAGAGCCATTCCAGAATCTTTTTAAAGGAAAAAGCAAGGGCAGAAGGAAAAAAAATCAGCAAAACCAATTGTATGTTGAAAAAAATCTGAAAATTTGTAAAATTTTCAAATATGTAAAATTTTCAAAATATGTAAAAATTTTACATTCCTATTTCTATGAAGGAATTGGGGGAGATATCTTCTAATAGCTCTTTTAAAGGGGGGGCATGCTTTTTTTGTTATTTTGAAATACTTAAGTAAATTTTTGTAGTTCTTTCCATTTGCATTGTTGTAGTCTCTATGTGTATCATTCTCTTGATTCTACTTATTAAACTTTGTACTTATACATGTAAGTTTTTTTTAATGCTTCTCTGTGTAATCTGGAATTAAATGCTAAATTATTTGCACAAGTCATTCTGCAGTAATGGAGAGGGTGTCTGCCTGAATGATGGGTGGAATTGGCATGAAATATTGGGACATGCTTCTTACTTTAAGAAAGGACATATGTGGTTTCAAACTGTCTTCTGGAATAAATAGGTATAGAAAGAGAAAAGATTTTGGAAGGTAGACATGTAGGGGAAAGCCAGCACCCAGATATGTCTGTGATTTCTAGCTTGTCTCCCTTGGGGTTTTAGGGTATTTTCCTTTGAGTGAGATCAGGGGTATTTTGTGTTTCTTTTTGTGTCTATATCTGTCTCTGTCTCCCTCATCTCACTTCCAATGGGAGAGGTCATCCACTCTTTGTATTATAACTGGTATATTCTAATCTGCATATGATTTATTGTTTTGCTATCTGATTGAATAAATGGATTTATTTATTATTCACTACTTGTGATGCTCTTTTGTGTAACTAACATTTGGTGAGAAAAGATCAAGATTTAGGATATAAGCATGTTAGCTACACAAAGTTATTCACTATTTATGAATAATAAATAAATCCATTTATAATCCATTCTTTCTCCTTTAAAGCATTTTGAATCTAAGAACAAAATCCTTTCTTCAGTACTAGCAATATTTGGGTATATGTGGAGTGGAGATAGATATAATCCTAGTCAAGTACCCCCTCTCCAAAGAAAATTTTTCTCAGTCTGTTTCTCAGGAAATTTTGGCTTCCCATTCTGGAAAACACATTTTATTTGCATTTTTCTCCCATTTCTTTTCATGGTAACAGATTTTTCTTTTGAGGTATAGATAATTTTGTTCTTCCTGGTTATATTCTGGAATTTTTAAAAAATTAACTCTTAATTGTATTTTTTTTTCTGGAGATGTAATAAGCTTATCCAGACTAGCTTAGTTTCATTCCTAGCCAATGTTAGCATGAAAATAGTGTTATACAATTGCAGAATTTATTGATATTGTATTTTAAAAGTTTAATTGCTACTATATGCATAATTAATTTATCTATGTTGATACATTAATAAGTCATTGATACTATTTCATGATTTGAATTCATTCCTATTGTATTGCTTAAGCATAGTATAATAACCCACGTGGCTTTCATAGTGTGCATTGTTTGCATTAATATTTGTGTATTAATATGAGCACACATGGAACAATCTCTGAAAAAGATGGGAATTGAGGCAGCTTTTTTTGTCTTACTTTTTCAATTGAAAAGCTTAGAGGTCTCCTAATATTAGGAGGAGGACTGTCAGGTAGCACAATGGATAGAGTGCCAATCCTGGAATCATCTTCCTGAGTTCAAATATGGTGTCAGACCCTTACTACCTGTATGACCCTGGACAAGTCCCTTAATTATGTTTGCCTCAGTTTCCTCATCTGTAAAATGAGCTGGAGAAGGAAATGATAAACCACTCCAGTATCTCTGTCAGAAACCCCAAATGGGGTCATGAAGAGTCAGACATGGGTGAAAATGACTGAACAACAACAAATTTATTCTAAGGATGTGATGCTTCTTTACACTTGTAGGACTGCTCAAAAGCAGGATCTTTAAGGCTTCTCATCAGCAGAACATCTTGTTATTGCCAGAAGCTCATCAATCTCTAACTATTCTGTTGCTTAGCAAGCCCAGTCTTCTAAGAGTCTTGGGTAGGGTTTGGGAGAAGGGGCAGACATTTCCCCCTAGCATGTTCCTAGATTTGGATTGTCTGCTCTCTCTAGATTGTTTTCAATCTCTCTCCATGTATATATTGGTATAAGGGACAGCCATCAAGTAATTTGAGCCATCTTTGAGCCATTCCAGGAGCTCCAGGTGCTCTACCCATCACCAATCGATAGCGCAATTGACCAAATAATTTGATTAATTTTAACAATATAAACTGGAAACAGTAATAAAGACCACAAACCTCACCTGATAAGGTGGCTCAGCTGCCAAGATGGACTTATCTTTGTTATTTTCAGAGTCAGCTGCTTTTTGAGTTATAGAAGTTGCTTTACTTGGATAGTGCTACGAGAAATATATCAAGAATAGACTCAGTATGTTTCTTCCAGGGAGAGTCCTTTTGTAAGGGAAGAGAAATTAACAAATACCTATTTATTAATAATTTACTATATGCAGCACTGAGCTAAGCAATTTATAAGTGTTATCACATTTGATCCTCAGAACAATCCCGCAAAGTAGGTACTATTTTTATTGCCATTTTACAGTTAAGGAAACTGAGGCAGTCAGAATTTAAGTGACTTGCTCAGAATTATACATGTAGTTAGCATTTCAGGCTGAATTTGAAATCAGGTAATATTAACTTGAGGCCCAATGTTGTAACCACTTCAATCTTCTGTAACATTTTGTATGGATGAAACCACTAACTTATTTTCAAACCCAAACCTCAATTGCTATACTAACTCATCATTTCCATTCATTAATGTTTAAAGTATATTATATGACTCCTCCCCCTTTATAGAGAACAATTTCCAGATACTGTACTCTATTAAAATATTTTTATGTTTTTTTAAATATTCAAATTATTTACAGAGCATACCTTTGGTCTGGATGTTCCATACCTTGGTCCCATATATTCTTTTCTACAGTCCCCCAATTTTCTGATCATTATGAGACCAGGGATCTCTCTCTTAAAAAACACAAATTCTCTCTCTCTCTCTCTCTCTCTCTCTCTCTCTCTCTCTCTCTCTCTCCCTCCCCCACCCCTTCTCTTCCTCCTTCTCCTCCTCCCTCTCTCTCTCTCTCTCTTCCTCCCTCCCCCCTTCTCTCTCCTCCTCTTCCTCCCTCTCCCTCTCCTTCTCTCTCTCTCTCTCTCTTTCTCTCTCTCCTTCTCTTCTTCCCTCTCTCTCTCTCTCTCTCTCTGTCTTTCTGTCTGTCTCTGCCTCTCCCTCTGCCTCTCTGTCTGTCTTTCTGTCTCTGTCTCTCTCTGTGTGTCTGTCTCTCTGTCTCTGTCTCACTCTCTCTCTTTCTCTGTCTTTCTCTCTGTCTCTGTCTCTGTCTCTCCCTCCTTCTTTCCCTTCTTCCCTCCCTCCCTTTTCTCTCTCTTTCTTTCTCTCCCTCTCCTTCCTTTTCTCTTTCCTCTCTTTTTTTCTTTCTCTCTTCATCCTTCTCTTGTTTTTCTCTTTTTCTCTCCTCTCTCCTTTCCGCCATCTCTCTTTTCTCTCTCTCTCTACTTCCCTCCCTCTGTCCTTCTTTCTCTCACTCCCCTCTGTCTCTCTTTATCTCTCTGTCTCTCTCTCTCCAACCCCCCAATCTCTCTGTCTCTATCTCCACACATACATATGAAATTAAATCATTTGGTTAATTGTGGTATCACGTGATGGTGATTGGGTAAATATTAGCATTATGGAAAACACTATGAGATTTGAGAATGGCATTTGAAAATATTAATTTATAGATTTTGATATTCATAAAAGACAATTGATTATACAAACATATGTGTATATATGTATGTATGTATATATTGGTATAAGGGATAGCCATGAAGTAATTTTATTAATTCCAACAAATTAGAAACAGTAATGCTCCCTAATAAGATAATTATAAAGCAGCTGGTATTTGTAGATTTAAACTAAGATTCTTGTAATAAAAATGCTTAAAAATAATGCTTGAATAACAATGCAGGAAATCCTGCTTAAAAGGAATCCAAAATGAATTTTTTAAAAAATTGCACAATATTTAAGCTCCCAAACAGAGAGAATGAAAAAAAGTCACTCTAGATGAGCCTTCAATTTGTAACATCCTATTACAATATTTAATTTGTTTCAAGACTAGGGGATACTATAATGACCCAGGAAATTCATATGGTTCCCTCCTCTTCAACTATAATGAAATCATTTTACACAAAATATTCTGAGTTCAGCCACAACTGCCCTGAGTTAAGGAAAATTCCTAATATTAGGGCCGAGTTGGGCTCTATGCCTAACTTTATTTTTATTTCTATCTCCGGTTAAACTCTGATCTCTTTGTGGGTGAATCAAAATTCATTTTTTGGGGGGGAAATGCTTGGGTGATGAAGCAGCAGACTCTCTATTAGTGTCTGTGGATAAGCACCAGAAGGGGAAGCTGGGGAAAGAGCCAGCCTTTCCCCAAAACCTCCCTCAACTCAGGTCTTTTAATCATGTCAGTAGAGCAGATGATCCTCCTTAATCTCTCCCTTCTCTCTTTCATCTCAGACTTTCTAGCTTTGCTCTTCAGAGACAGGATAGGCCATGCTAGCTCCAACATCTTGAATCTTAAGAATCTTTGTCTTTGAAACATTCTTTTTTTAAAAAAAATATTTTATTTTTAATTTATGGAATAAAACAAGCATTTATAAAATATAGTATAATTTAAAAAAGACAATTGCACAAGAAACTGCAAATCTATTATATACAACTTGCTATTCCTTTTAAATATATAGTAAAGTTACCATGTTAATTTCTTTTCCCTCCTTTTTCTTCCCTTCCTCCTTCTCTAGAGATGACTACCATTCGACACAAACAGGTATGTAAAATTATTCTATACATACTTCTATTTATCAGTTTTTTCTTTATTTTTTAATTTATCAGGCACAAATTCTTTTTTTTTTAAACTGTTTTCTTAGTGTATGATCAAGCTTCTTACACAATGGATGTGATTTATTCAAGGAAATATATATTTACCCTGGGTCTGTTCACAATGGATTTTGATTGCTTGATTTAATCAAATATTTTTTACCAAAGGAAATTACTTTTAAGTGAATAGATAGATGTCTACTAGTTAACAGTTAACAGGAGTAAGTGCTTACCTGTGGGACAGGTCCACAGGATTACACTCCTGTGTAATCTGAGACTGGGAGTAATCTCTCTTCTGGGGACCCAATGTGTCAATAATTGTGTGAATTGAGCGAGTTAACCTGGAGGCGGGGTGCTACTTGAATAAGGAAGCAGATCTGTTCTTGGTCATGTGTCCCCCATGAATGAAGGGGATGGGACTTACTTGCATTTGTATTACACAAGGATTCTTCTTATTAAAAGTTTCCCTGTTTCTTTTTCTCTCTGACCTTATTCTTCAGTTCCCTAGCAGCCCCTGAAGCCCAAATTGAAGTGCATAAAATAGGGGAAGGGGAGGTTACTGAGGCATTTAAAAACACAATGATCATATCCATAAAAGGGAAAAGTGTTTTCTAAGAGTTACTTTCAGTTCTACATAAGAAAGGAATTAGAGTGGAAGCAGGACATTTGGGTTCCACAAGGCCCCAATAAGGGGTTGGACTAGATTTCTAGGTTACCTGGGATTCAAATTTCAACTCAAAATATTCATTCTTTCCTTTTCTGTTTCTCTTCCTTTCATTCATGTTAGATCATGCTCACATTACTTTCCTTGTCATTATTATTTATTTAGTTACTTCTGTTTACTGATTGGTAGGTTTTCTAATAGTCTAGATTAATTCTCCTCCTCCCACAGGATCTAAATCCAATCTGTTCTCTTTCTCTTGCCCAGGTTATGGACTTGGACTTCAAAAAGCATTTGATAAAAAGAAAAAATGTTTTAAATAAATAAATTAATTTTTAAAAAAGGTATTTGGGTTTTTATTTAGTAGAGGAAATACTACACTGGATAGTCCCTTCTTATTTGTCACAGGAAGCAGGGGAAATCCACCCAGTAATCTCAATGTGTTTTGAAACCTGTATCCTTGTCTAAACAAATTGTGACAAGTGGGTATAATGTAATATTATTGTAATAAGAAATGATGGAGTGGCAGCTAGGTGGCAGGGTGGATAGATCATGGACCCTGCACTCAAGAGGATGTGGATTCAAATCCACTCTCAGATACTTACTAGCTCTATGACCCTGGGCAAGTCACTCCCAATTGCTTAAAAAAAAAAAAAAAAAGCTATGGAATGGATAATTTCAGAAAAAAACTAGGAAGACCTTTATGAAATGAAGCAGAACAAAATGAGCAAAAACAGAACTATATATATATATAATGATAAAATATTATAAAGAAAACCAATTTTGAAAGACTTTAGAATATTAATCAATTCAATGAAAAGCCATAAGCCCAAAAGAATGAAGATGGAATTTGTCACTCAGCTCTTGAGGGAATGTGGTAGGTGAACTTTATTTAGTATTTTATTTTTCCAAATACATGTAAAGAAAGTTTTCAACATTCATTTTTGTAAAATTTTGTGTTCCAAATTTTTCCCCTTCTCTCTCACACTTCTTTCTCCCCAATACAGCATAGGTTAAATATGCTATTCTTTTAATTATTTTTATTTTTATAATTTTTTCTGGTTTATACATGTACATTCATTTTTAAAAATTTCTTTATGAATCATGTTGGGAGAGAAAAATCAGAACAAAGGGGGAAAATCACGAGAGGAGAAAAAGAAAACAGAAAAAAAAGAAAAAAAAAAAGTGAACATAGCATGTGTTGATTTACATTCATTCTCCATAGTTCTCTCTCCAGATGCAGATGGCATTTTCTATGAAAAGTTTATTGGGGTTGCCTTGGATCACTGAACCGCTGAGAAGAACCAAGTCTTTCATAGCTTATCATTGCACAATCTTGCTAGTATTGTGTATTACTGCTTCTGCTTGTTTTACTCAGCATCAATTCGTGTAAATCTTTCCAAGCCTTTCTAAAAATCAGCTTATTCATCAGTTTTTTTAGAACAATAATATTCCATTACTTTCATATACCATAATTTATTCAGCCATTCCCTGTGCTATCCTTTTAAACATTTTTCCATGTTTGTCATGTTGTACAAGAAAAATCAGACCAAAAAAAAAAAAAAAACCCATGAAGAACAAACAAAAAGGTGAAAATACTATGCTTTGATTCGCATTCAGTCTCCATAGTTCTCTCTCTGGATGTGGGTTGCACTTTCCATTCCAAGTTCATTGGAATTGCCTTGAATCACTTCATTGTTGAAAAGGGTCAAGTCCATCACAGTTGATCATCACATAATCTTGTTGTTACTTCAAATAATGTTCTCTTGATTCTGTTCACTTTACTCAGCATCAGTTTATGTAGGTCTTTTCCAGGCTTTCCTGAAATCAGCTTGCTCATCATTTCTTATAGAACAGTAATATTCCATTACCTTCAAATACTGTGATAATGAACTTTAAGTACAGGAACATAGTTTTTGGACATGGCTAACATGGGAATTTGTTTTGCTGTGGTATGCATCTATGTGTTTATTCAAAATAAAGTATAATTAAATAAAGCTATTGTAGTTTTACTTATTTAGTTTTATTTACTTAATGGATGGGTATAGTAGTTGGCACAGATTAAAAAAAATGTTAATTGAAAAAAATAAAAAGAGCAAACCATTTTAAAGTAAAGATATATAGTTCAAAATCAAACATAATAGCAAAAAATAGTCAATGAATACAAGTTTTTCATCAGGAGTCCTGTTTCTCTGTGTGTATTAATTCTCCAGACACAATGCATAAACAGCATGCAAAGTTGAAATGTTTCTGATTCTGACTCGATGAAAGTTTTGAGTATGAATCCATACCTCTTGGTGTGACTAAGGGATGGTATCACATTTTAATTTTCTATTCATATCTGGATCTTTTAACTGTGTTTCTGTATGAGTGGGAGGAACAGCAAGGTTGCCAATTTGACTGGATCACTGGAAGGAATATAATGTACCATAAAGCTGAAAGGTAGGTTAGACCAGGCCTTCTTAAACTTTTTCCATTTGTAACTCTCTTTTGCCTGAGAAATTTTTATACAACCCTAGGTATGTAAAATAGGCATACAAACCAAATATTTACTGATTATAAATCATAAAGACATTTATTTTAAAACAATTCTTTGATATATCTATATAATTTTAACATTTATTAAAGATGAAGGCAAATTTGCATATTAATGAGATGGATGTGTTTATTTATTTTTATAATATATATCAAGAATTAAATCTCTGCAGCCTGCTTGATACCTTTTACTGTTGACAAAATTTTCACAACCCCACATTCAGTTACATGAAGCCATATAGGGTTATCATCCACCGTTTAAGAAGCTTAGAACAAAGTTGGGAAGGGTTTTAGATGCCAAAAGTTTATCTTTTAATAAGCCAGTGATAAGTCGCTGGAGTTTAATGAGTTGAGCGAGGAGGGGGAATTGCGTCCCGTAGTCAAGAAGCCTGGTCTGCAACACAGATTTGAGGCAAGAAATCAGGTTATTGAAGCAGCCCGGGAAGAGGTGAGTAGGGTGGTTAGTGGATGCTAAAGGGGCCGTGAGGGGAGGATGGATGCTATGAAGAACGTTGTTGAGAGTAATGCTTGGCTATGTTGGTTAAGGGAAAGTGAGGAGATGATGAATCTGTCTGAGTGGGAGAATTAGGATGCTCTCTCCTCAGGGAGAGGGAAGTTCAGAAGGGAGGCAGGTTGGCGGGGAAGACGCCATGATGAGGTCTACAATGGAAATAGCAACCCGCCTGTGCCTTCGCATCCTGTGTAATCACCTCCACTCTCCCCAGACCAAACGGGAGGGAAGGCGTGGGGATGCTCAGGTCACTGTCCGGAGCTCAGAGCCAGGGGGGGAGCGCTTACCATGACCGGGGGTGAGCGGAATCGGACGGTGCTGGCTGATTATGGTGAAAGGCAGGGAAGGCAAGCTTCCCGACTGACTAGCCTGGGAAGAACGGGATGCAATCTGCTTTCTGAGCCCCCAACTGTCTGATCACATAGCCCTTGGGAGGCAGCGGCTCCCAGCTTGGAAACCATGGCTCTCGTTACCCAACCTTGAAAACCTCGTTGTCTCTTGAAATGAATGGAATATAGGAAAGACATGAATTTTACCACGCTCTCCTAAATCTTTAATATGAAGGAAGGCTCTTCCACGTCTCCATTTTAGGAGGGCCTCTGGACCAGCCATCTTTTCATTTCCCAACAGGCTGCACTCTTCTGGACATCGTTATTATGCTCCTGTGCCAGGTAATTCCTTTCCTCCACTCTTCCTTTTACCTTTCTTTTATGTCTTGTCTTCCTCATTCGAAGGTATGCCCCTTCAGGGCTGACTATTTTCCCTCTTTTATTTGTATTCCCAGGATTTAGCAAAGTGCCTACCATGTAGTAAGCACTTAATTCATACTTGTTAACTAACTGAATTGGACTTGGTGATCTCTAAGATCTGACACCATTGATTCTATTCCAGAGCTTTTATATGTGAAGGAGAGGTATGGGTGAAGAAAAGTCATATAAAACCTCAATAACCTCAATGGGATTACGGAATGTAATAGTCTTCATTTTACAGCTTTTATGTTCTCTCTCTCTTCTCTCTCTTTCTTTTCTCTCTTCTTTGTCTCTCTCTCTGTCTCTGTCTGTCTGTCTGTTTCTCTCATCATTTTTCAAGAAATTATCAAGGAAAACTGCCCTGATATTCTAGAACCAGAGGATAAAATAGAAATTGAAAGAGTCCATTGATCACCCCCTGGAAGAAATCCCCAAATGATAACTCCCAAGAATATTATAGCCAAATTCCCAAACTCCCAGTTAAAAAACAATATATTGCAAGCAGGCAGAAAGAAATAAAGTATTGTGAAGCCACAGCCATGATAACATAAGATTGTACATTAAAGGAGTGGTGGGCTTAGAATATGATGTTCTGGAAGACAAAGAAGAAAAAAATGGATATTCTATGAAATAGAGTACTTTCAAGCATTTCTAATAAAAAAGGCCAAAGCTGAATAGAAAATTTGATTACAAAATAAAAGACTCAAACAAAGCATAAAAAGGTAAACAGGAAAGGGAAATCATAAGGGATTTTTAGTTAGGTTAAACTGTTTACAATCCTTTGCGAGAAGATAATACTTGTAACTCGTAAGAACTTTCCCATTATTAAGGCAGTAGGAGTTTATATAGACAGATATGAGTTGAATATGATGGGATGGTAGCTTTAAATAAAGAGGAATGCATTGGGAAAATGGGAAAAGGAAAAGTAGAATGGGATAAATTATTTCACATAAAAGAGACAAGAAAGAGCTATCACAGAAAAAGGGAAGATGGGGGAAGTAGCAGGAAACACTCAAACCTTATTGTCATCAGAATTGCCTCAAAGAGGGAATAACATATGCACTCAATTGGATAGAGACATCTATATTATGCTACATGAAAGTAGGAATGAAAGGGAGTAAGAGAAAGGGGTGAGATGCTCATAGAAGAAAGGGTGGATTGAGGAAGACAATAGAGTCTCTCTCTATATATTGCCACCTAGCTGCCCCTAGAATCAAAATATTTTGAGGAAGAACAGGGTGAAAGGGGAAAGAAAAATAGAATAAACGGGAGGGAAATAGTTTGGAGAGAAATATAGTTGGCAATCATAACTGAAAAAATTTTTGAAGCAGTTTTATCTGACAAAAGCCTTATCTCTCACATGGATAGAGAACCCAGTCAGATTTATGAAAATAAGTGCCATTCCCTAATTGACAAATGATAAAAAAAATATGGTGTTTTCAGATGAAATAATCAAAGCTATCTTTAGCCATATGAAAAAATTCTTTATGTCACTATTGATTGGAAAAATGCAAATTAAAACAATATTAAGATACTATTTTATACCTATTAGATTGGCTAATAGGACAGAAAAGAAGAATGATAAATATTTGAGGGGATGTAAGAAGATTGTGACATTAATACATCATTAGTAGAATTGTAAACTGATTCAGCCATTATGTAGAACAATTTGGAACTATGTTCAAATATTTGTAGGAGCTCTGGTGGCAAAGCATTGGAAATTGAGGGGATGCCTATCAATTCTTTTTGTTAGACTTTGTGTTTCAATTTTTTTCCTTCTCTTCTTTACTTCCCCTTTCCCAAAGACAGCAAACAATCTGATACAGGGGAAAAAATCATGAGAAATAAGAAATAACAACAACAAAAGGCAAAAATGACTATGCTTCAATCTATATTCAGTCTCCATAGTTCCTTCTCTAGATGTGGATGGCATTTTCCATCCCAAATCTACTGGAATTGCCTTGAATCACCACATTGTTTTTTTTTCCAGTTTCTTTTTTCCCCCTTTATTGGAGCTTTTTATTTTTCAAAACATATGTGTGAACAATTCTTGAACTTTATCCCTTGCAAAACCTTGTGTTTCAATTTCCCACCCCCCTTCTCCCACCCCCTCCCCTAAATGGTAAGTAGTAGGTAATATGTTAAACATGGTAGTAATATATGTTAAATCCAATATAAGCATACATATATATACAATTTTCTTGCCACACAAGATAAATCATATCAAACCAGAAAAAAAGAGAAACAAAATAAAATGCAAGCAAAAAGCACAAAAAGAGTAAAAATACTATGTTGTGAACCACACTCAGTTCCCACAGTCTGCTCTCTGGGGAATCACCACATTATTGAGAAGAGCCAAATCCATCATAGTTGATCATGACATAATCTTGTGGTTAACTGTGTAGGATCTTGGTCCTGCTCACTTTATTCAGCATGAGTTTATGGAAGTCTTTCCAGGCTTTTCTGCTCATCATTTCTTATAGAACAATAATATTCCATTACATTCATATATGAAAACTTATTCAGTCATTTCCCAATCAGTGGGCATCCACTCAGTTTCCAGTTCCTTGCCACTACAAAAAGGGCTGCAACAAACATTTTTGCAAATGTGAGTTCTTCCCCCTCTATTATGATCTCTTTGGGATACAGACCCAGTAGTGACACTGCTGGATTAAAAATATGTTTTATAGCCCTTTTGGCATATTTTTAAAATGAATATTGAAAATTGTTTTTATATATAATTAAGGGAAAATAAAATATTAAATTAAAAATTATTGCAAAAAAGAAGTTACTTAAAAAACAAAAAGGAGGAAAGGAAGAAAAGGAAGAAGAGAACAAGGAAGGAAGAAAAAGAAAGAAAACATAAAAAGGAACTCCTAATAGGAAATTAACAGGGAAGAAAAGAAGAGATGAGTAATCCCACATAATGAACAAGTACAAGAAAGTAAAAGAAAGCAAGAAGTAATCTCTAGAAAGTACAAGACTACAGCAGTGCTAATAAACTCCTAGAAGAGAGAATAGACATACTACAAAGAAATATCCAAGGAAAATAAAAAAAGAAACCTGTATCCTCCAAGGTCTGAAAGGGCATAAAAATGTCAGACACTGAGTTTGGGTATCAAAAACAGGTTAATCAGTGAGAAATAGCAACACATGCACAAGAAATGAAAACCAGTTATGGGCAAGAGTTTGGGGGGGAAGGAAACGAGGGAAATACTAGGAATGGAGGAGTGAGTTTACCTTGAGGTATAGCATTTTTTTATCATGAGTCATTTGGAATTGTCTCAGATCATTGTATTATTCACAATAGCCTAGTTGATCAACATTATAATATTGCTATTATTGTACACAATGATATCCTGATTCTCATTTCATTTTGCATCAGTTCATATAGGTCTTCTGTGTTTTTTTAAATCACCCCCATTGTAATTTCTTATTGTACTCCATCACAATCATTTGCTACAACTTGTTCAGCCATTCTCCAATTGATGGGTATCCTCCTGCTTTCCAATTTTTGTCACAACAAAAAGAGCTGCCATAACTAATTTTTTTCCTTGTATCTCGTTGGGATACAGACCTAGTAATGGTATTGCTACATTCAAAAGTATGTATAGTTTTATAGCCAAATTTAGGTATAGTTTCAAATTATTTTCCAGAATGTTTGGACCAGTTCTCAACTCTACCAACAATTCATTAGTATATCTATTTTTCCCTCATTCCAGAATTTGTCATTTCTGATAGGTGTGAGGTAGTACTCCAGAGTTGTTTTAATTTACATTTCTCTAATTAATAGCACTTTAATGCTTTTAAAATATGATTATAGATAACATTTTTATATGTGACTATAGATAACTTTGATTTTTTCTCTGAAACTGCCTATTTATATCATTCATCAATTGGAGAATGGCTCTTGTTTTTTATAAATTTGACTCAATTCTACACTATCTATATTTGAAAGATGAGATCTTTATCAGAAAAATTTGCTATTAAAATGTTTGATATTACTTCACTATCTATGATACCTTTTAGCAAAAGGTGGTATACCTGATTATCTCTTTTAATTAAGTCTAATTTTATTTTTGCCTTTTCTAATATGATTACTACCCTTGCCTTTTTTACTTCAGCTGAAACATATTAGATTCTGCTCTAGCCGCCCCCCCTTTTTAAACTCTGTGTTAAACTTTTTGATTCAAACAACAATATGTAAACAGCATATTGTTAAATTCTGGTTTCTAATCTATTTTTCCTATTTGCTTCTCTTTTATGAGTGAGTTTATCTCATGAACATTCACAGTTATAATTATTATTTTCCCTGTTATCTTCTGTTTCTTCTTCTCTCTCTCCTTTTATGCTCTCTCCTCAAAAGTCTATTTCATTTCTAACCACTGCCTTTCTTAATACACTGTCCTCTTTATTATTCCTCCCTCCTTTTCTCTAATCTCTTGCCCTCTGGTTCCCTATTGGGTAAGTTACATTCCATACACAATTGAGAGTGTAAATATTTTTCTTTGAACCAATTACAGTGAGAGTGAGATTCAAATATTGCCTGCTACCCCATCATTCCCCCTTCCATTATAAAAGCTCTTCCTTGTGCACCTCTTTTATGTAAGAAAATGTTCCCTATTCTACCTTTCCTTTTCTCCTCTCAGTGCATCCATTTTCTCTCCCCTCCTCCCACTTCATTTTTTTGGGAGATCATTCCAACATGATGGACCCTTGCTCTCCAAAAAGCTAAGGTTTCCCACCGCATCCAGAGCCATCCCCAGTCTTCCCGCTCCATACTTGGCTCCTGGACCCAGATGGCTTTGGAGGAGAAAGTGAGGCAGGTGACCTTGCACAGCCCTCCCTCACTTAAATCCAATTCACTTGTATTACCTCCCTGATGTCATGGTACTCTTTGAGATTGAAGAACAAACAACAGTCTAATTAAAGTTCTTTTAATTGCCCTAATAATGATAAAGTTCTTAGGAACTTCATGTATCATGAAGAAGACTTGGCGAAGAACAGGAGTCCTCCTGGTACAATCCAAGAAGAAAAATCCTAGATTGTAGATTAACCCATGTGAAGTGCAAACACCTTCAGGTTAGCTCTGCACAAACTAGTGGGAACCCCTAGAGCTAAGTGGGGTTTGACTGGAGCCTCAGCAGGAACTTTTACTGTCTGGACTTCATACAGAATCTGAGTCTGGGAAGCCTGAGGGAACTTCTGCTAATCCGGAATGCCAAACCCAGTTGTGCAGCAGAGACACAGCTTGGAGCACACCAACATGGATGCAGAGGTAGTGGGGCAAAGACACTGCTGGCTGCAGGCACTTGCAGGAGGGTGAGGCTTTTGTTTTGGGGTTCCAGGTCAGAGGGGAGAGCTAAATTGAAGCTAGAGGTACCATTCCCTCACCCCATGATGAGAGAAGCTTACACAAATATTTCTCACTAAAAAAAATGAACCAGCAAAGATGAAGGAACCCAATCATAGAAATTTGTTATGGGAATAGGGAAGACCAGGATTCATTTTCAGAGGAGGATACTGAAATAAAAAAAAACTTTTTCTACCCCAAAAGGTAACAAATGGTTCCCTGACCAAAGAGAATGTATAGAAGAAGTCAAAAAAAGTAAAAATCCAATGAGAGACATTGAGGAAAAACTAAAAAAGAAAATAAAAATCATCCAAGAAAAATAAGAAGATTATAGAAAAAAATGTTATCCAAGTAGAAAAGGAGATACAGAATCTTACAGATGAAAATAACTCTTTGAAAATAAGAATTGGGCAAGGGGAAGCCAGTGAAGTCATAAGAGACCAAGAAATAACAAAACAGAATATAAAGAATGAAAAAACAGAACAGAATGTAAAACACCTTATAAGAAAAACAATAGATCTGGAGAACAGATCAAGAAAAGAAAAAAATGTAAGAATTGGACTACCTGAAAGCTGTGATCAAAAGAAGAACCTTGACACGATAATGCAAGAAATAATCCAAGGAAATCGTCTTGGAGTGATAGAACATAAAGGGAAAGTAGAAATAGAAAAAATCCATTGATCAACACATTAAGTAGATCCTTTGTGAAAAACACATAAGAATATTATTGCCAAATTTAAAAAATTGCCCAGGTCAAAGAGAAAATTTTGTAAGAAACAAGAAAAAAACAAATATGCTGGAGCTACAATTGGACGGGATTTATCAGCAGCCACATTAACCCCCCACACACACACACACACAAATCCTGGAATCATACATACCACAATCAGAACTAGACCTTTGAGCAAAACTATAATATTCAGCAAAATTATCCACAATTTAAAAATTTTTAAATGGACATTCAACAACTTGCAGATTTTCAGGATTTTCTTTCAACCAAACCTGAACTCAATAGAAAATTTAACATATGAGAGCCAATATCCAAGATTAATTTCAAGAACTTAATAGGAAAAATTGTTTATATTTTTTAACATAGAAATGTATACCATATATTTAATACATGCATCAGTAATTGGATAGCTCAAAAAAGTAAAGTAAAAATAGTAATTATGTTGTATAAATGAGGGTCAGAGGAAGAATAGACATAGGGGCATTAGAGGTGGGAGGAAGGCTCATAGTTCTGAAAATCTATCCACATAAGGAATGGGTTAAATAGGCAATACTATATATATACCACGAAGGGTATAGCTCCCTCCAAAATCTATAAAGAAATAAGAGGGAGGAAGGGAGTTGGAGGGGGAAACATAGGATGGGAGAAGAAAACAAGGAAAGGATCCATGGATGGGGGAAGGTTAAGTAATAGCAAAGCAAATTAAGAAGCAGAATTAAAGTAAAAGAGTTAGTGGGGATAAGAAAGAAGATATATATGTATATATATATATATACATATATATATATATATATATATATACACTCTATAAGGACCAGGAGTGAATATAAATAACTGTATACTGCGTGGATCTGTGGATGGATGTGAAGATAGATGGAGATGTGTGTGTGTGTGTGTGTGTGTGTGTGTGTGTGTGTGTATGATGAGGTCCTGAATGGTGTTTTGGACTAAGAGAAACTAAAGAACTGATCCCTGAGGTGAACAGGGAGAAGGCTCTGATGGAGATCAGTTTAGCTCCATGGCCCAGCTTCTGGGGAGGAGGTGGTCCAGTCTGAAATCCAAGTTCTTTTCCTAGCTAACCAACTCCTTTAGTCCCTTTCAGGACTTAGCCTGCCAGCGATGGACATGCCCCAACCTCAAGGGGTGCTCCCTTTCTGTTGGATAATTATGAGTTTCACTGAGGAACTTGTCTTTCACATGCTCTCCCACTCTATTTCACATTCACCATTCCCCGTGTGTGTTGTACCCCTTTATTTTGCCTATAAGTCTGCCTTTAGCCAAAGAGAATGGCCACTGTGAATTCTTTACATGATCGAACCCTAGCTTTGGTGCCTACCATTACTACATCATTTTGGTCTCTAACCACATCATATCTATTAAATATATCTGTGCTTAACTCTAGCCTGCTTGGAGGAGGTGGGGAGAATGAAAGGGGGGAAAAAAGAATAAAGCAAAAAAAAGTGCACAACAGAACAACTTACAAGGAAGCAGAGAAAAGATGGACACTCATGAATATAATTTCTTCTAGTATTATATATACTTTTATGACTGGAAATTTATTATTGTATATTTTGAATCTTCCCTGATGTTCTGCTGAACACAGCGGATAATGTTTGTTTTGTTTTCTCTCTTTTTTTCCATTTTGTTTAAAAAATAGATAAAATTTTTTCCTCTACCACACTTATCTCCTTCTTCAATTCTTACAAATATTTGGTGGGGGGTGGGTAGGAGAGGGAATAGAGGGGTGAGATCCAGTTAGCATTTTTCTTTATGACTTTTTTGGTGGCTGTTTTCACATTGTTATCCTCTTCTGAGTTTATGGTCTTCCCTGACACTAAAGTAGGTTTTTATCGTCAAATTATTTTTTGTCATTTACTCATTTTTTTTTATCTATTTTTGGACTTTGAACTTTATAGTAAAGTTGGGCTTTGCTTGTGTCAGTTTTTGAGAGATCTCCACCACACCTCCAATCCAGCATTACAGCCTTCTCCTACCAATCTCTTACAATTTCTTATGCTGGAAAAAATGTTATCCTGACTTTTTGTTGGCTCTGCTCCTCTAAAATTTGATTTGAGGTATTATTTAAAAGTTATTTGGAGGAGAATGTTGGAATGGCTGTCTCTAATCTGCTATCTTGGCTCTGTCTAAGGTTTTTCCACAAATAAAAGTTTAGGGGTGCTTTTAAAGATTCCATATTCCCCTCTTCCTTTCATTTGGTTTCTTAGAAGTGTAAAAAGATTTCTTTTAATAGCATTATTTCATGAGTCTGGGTCATGTTTTGATTTGTTTTTAGTCAGGTGAGGTTAATATTAACAAAAATTGGGTTTCAATTAACCAGAATGTCCAAGGGAAAATGGCAAAATAAAATTGAATAAGAGAAAAACGAAAGATGATGTCTTTCCAAAGCATCCAAGCAATTAAATGCAAAAGAATAAAACTTGAAGTTTTGTTGGTGATGCTGACTATAATGAATAACTGCCTGAAGAAGGAATTCTTTCACATAGTACAGATTTTGTCAAACAAAAATTTTTGGACACCTTTTCTTTTCTTTTTTAGAACTGCCTACAAACACCTAAAATATTTTTCACATTTATTGATTTTATTTTTAATTTATGGAATAAAACAAACATTTCCATAGTGTAACATAGTAAAAGATATGATTGTACATGAAAATGCAAATCCATTATGTATAACTTGCTAATTAAAAAACATAAAATAAAGTTGTTAGAAATACATTCTTGACACTGAAAATCAGATATGGAGGACATTTTATTAAGAAGAATCTTAAGGAATCTTCTTAGGCTTTGCTCCTCTTCTGGTTGAGGGAACACTGAGTACAGAAATAAGAGAAACTTTCTGATATGCTCTTTATATGTTTCCCCTAAATATGTATAAACACGCTCCCCCACTCTCATCATATATCCCATGTTCAAAAATTGTGGAAAACTCTTCCTATGGGATATGTTGTTTAATATTCAATTAGTCCATTAAACAGGTGCAATAATGATTTGGTCAAGTCAGGTTACTGACCCTCACTAGTTTGGACTGGATCAGTTATTATCTTAAGTTTGTGGTTTTCTAATTGGCTGAGCCTGTGCCTTCCTACATCCCCAGTTCCTTGTTTTCTCAAGGTTTCTATTGATCACTTAATTGCTTTGTGGAATCTTAATCTTCCTTAATCTCTCACATTCTGAAAAATCTCTTGGTCAGTGGTACCCACACCCACATGACCTTGAAGCTTACAACACTCTATGGAAACCCAACTTTTCAGCATTTCTTACAAAATTATCATGTAAATTCTTTTCCCCCCCCTTCTTTCCCTCCATTCTAGAGAGGGCTACAATTAGACACAAATATGTGTATGTATTTATATGTATATATACACACACTTACATATACATATATATATATATAATTTTCTATACAAATTTCTATTCATCAGTTCTTCCTCTGTAGGAAAATGGCATCTTTCTTCATATGTCCTTTATAGTTAATTTGTATATTTATAAAAAATCAAAATGATTTATTCATGCAATGTTGTTCTTAGAACAATATTGCTATATATATAACCTATATCAAATTCATTGGTGTCTTGGGGAAGAAACTTCTCTTCAAGCAGAGGGAGGGAGAAAAATGGAAATAAAAATCTTATAAAAGTAAATGTCAAAAACTAATAAGTAACTTTTTTAAAAGATCAGTATTGCTGTTAGAGTATACTATGTTCTCTTGGTTCTGCTCATTTCACTCTTTATTAATTTGCATAAGTTTTATCATGCTTTTCTAAGATCACTGAGCTCATCATTTCTTATAGCACGGTGGTATTCCATCACAATCACAGACCACAATTTGTTCAGCCATTTCCCAATTGAGTGACATCCTCATAATTTCCAGTTCTTTACCACCACGAAGAGAGCTGCCACAAACACTCAAGAACATATAAGTGAGATATCTCACTTGGAGGATGCTAAGGGAGAAGATGGCATCTCTCCATTACCCAAGTCTGCAAATTTCTCTGCATTCATCATTGCATTGTGATTCACAGTAATCAATTGCATCCCTATAAAACAATTTAGTCATAACCCAATTGACAAACACCAACAATAAATATTTTAAATACATAGGGCTTTTCATTCTTGGGCACATATGCTTAGCAATGGAATCTGACTTGATTTTCAAAATTCCAAATTGCTTTCCAGACTGATTAACAATATATATTTTTTTAAATTTTTATTTTATTTGCATAACATATGTGTGGGTAATTCTTCCACAACAACCCTTACATAGCTTTCCGCTACAAACCCTTCCCCCCAACTCCCCACCCCTCCCCCAGATGGCAGGACATCCACTACATGTTTGATTAACAATATATTGAAGAAATCTGGTACATGCATAGATGCAATCAGCTTGCTCAGCTGATACATCACCACCATGTGGAGGATGCTAGAGAGTTGACTCCTGGGAGAATCATGGTAATGATGCTGCAAGTGGCACATTAGAAAGAGCTCAGCATTGGAGTTAAGAAGACAAATTCAAATCTGGCCATAGATACTTGCTAGCAATGAACAAAATCACAGAACTTCTGCTTGCTTTCATTTCTTCATCTATAAAATAGCGACAATAGTAGCAACTGCCTCCCAAGGTTATTGTGAGGTTCAAATAAGATAATATTGATAAAGTACTTTGTATAATTTAAAACACTAATGTGTAAGAGCAGTGTCTTGGAAAGACTCTCTTGGCCATACTAGTTGGCCAACCATATAAGGCTGCATAACTAGAACTGTCAGCATCTGCTGTGACTCTTTCTTTGCTTCATTCAAGTCTAGGGGAGTTTGGTGACTTTTGCTCAAGTGTCCAGTGAGAGACCATATGGAAGGAGAAAGATCTTAGGGTCTTCTCCCTTCTGATTCCAAGAAACAAGCTTCTGTCTTTGGCATTTTTGCTTGCTTATTTCCTTTTCTCGGTGAAAGTAATAGAATAACAAGATGTAATGAGTTTAAAAGTTAATCTGGCATCCTGTGTTCTAGAGTCTGGGTTCTAGAGCCAGTGCAGCATTAATGCTTTACGGAACAAGGGATGATCTTTGGCAGTGACTTTGAGGACTCTAGTCTAGTTGAAAAGCTTACCTGGAAGCCATGTCACATATGTATGCATATGAACTTGGTGGGATTAATATTATGTAGGAACTGAGTTAAATTTGACCCAATTCCCCCAGAGACCCAGGTTTGTGTAGGGGAGTATATACCACAGATATATAGAGGGAAATGCTTTTATATTTTTTCTTGCTATCTTTGAAGTAAATAACCCTTTGTAAAATCTAATTGGTGTTAAATGATTAAATAATACAAAGTTATCACAGCCACTGCAGATTTATGTTATTTAATCTCAGTTGGGTTTTCAACAAAGCAAGAAAATCATTCTACTCCTTCCTAATAATTGGTATCCCACTCTCCACGGAAATGGTTCCCTATCTCCTTGTCTCTCCTCAAGCTCCCACAGCACCCCCTATTTTTCAAACTAGGACACTGTAACTAGCCTCCAATAATAATGGAAATAAAATTCATTCTAACCCCTCAGGATGAGTCCCTGGAACTTTGAGTTCCTCTAGGAAAGAGAGCCAGAATCAACAAGCTACAAAAACAATCCACAACCCCACGAATACTGCATTAGTTGACCATCTCTTCACACCCCTTCTAACCTTAACTATTTTCATTTTTTGTCATCTTTACCAATTTCTTGGATAGGTAAAATAAACTAAGAGTTATTTTGAATATGCATTTCTATTATTATTAATGACTTGGAGCATTCTTTCATAAGGTTGTTAATAGTTTGAAATTGTTCTTTTGAAAACTATCCATATCCTTTGCCACTCATATAATGGTAAATGGCTTTTAGTCATATATTTCTGTTAGTTGTCTATATATCTTGGATATTAAATCCTTTCCTGAGATGTTTTAATCAAAGATGATTTTCTAGCCAACCATTTCCTTTCTTATCTTAGTTATGTTAATTTTGTTTATGCAAAAGCTTTTCAATTTCAAGTAAATTGACTCTATTCTTTAATAATTCACCCCTATGAAAGGCATAACTAAATGATAGACATAAATAATCTGTTTCAGTTAATTCTGTTTTTTTAAACAATCTTTACTATTTAGCACATGTATCCATTTTAAATTTATTGTGGTATATGTTATAAGATTTTTGGTCTAAATCTAATTTCTGCCAGATTTCTTTCTAATTTTCCCAGAAGTTCTTACAAAAAGGGAGTTCTTTCTTGAGTAATTTATATTTTGGGATTTTTCAAATTCTAGACTATTAAAGTCAATTATTTCTGGTTCCTCCTTGACTAGTAGGAATCCATTGACCTACTTTTCTATTTAAAAACTAATACCAAATGGTTTTGATGACTATGACTTTATAATATAGCTTGTGGCCTGGCAGAATTATTCCCCCTTAATTCCTACATTTTTCATTATTTTCCTTAATATAGTCTAGATCTTTTGTTTCCCTAGTGAATTACAATTTTGTCTAGTTCTGTGAAGTATGCTTTTGATAGTTTGATTAGTACAATACTAAATCTGAAAATTAACTTCAGTAATATTATATTGGCATGGCCCAGCCATGAATTTAAGATTCGCATATCCAAATTTATTACCCAATCCAAATGTACATGGCCATTATTTATCAATCCCACTTTCCTTAGTCATTTCTCTCTGATTTCATTGTCTGACTCATAGTCTCTCCTCCCCAAATCTTGCCTTAATATTAAGGACTTAATTCATAGTGATGTTATCTCAAATATTTCAACTTTTCAGTTCCTCAATCTCCTCAGTTCCCCTGAGCTACTCCTCCACTCCACCTCAGCTATACCCAGAAATGATCATATGCTTCATCTTGCTATCACCCACAAACATTCTACTTTCATGTTCATGAACTCTGAAACTTCTTATCTGACCATATTTTTTTTAATCATTCCATCTTTCCCTGTTCCTTATGGCCTCTAACCTTGTTATTCTTCCTCACTGGAATCTCCATCCCCTATATCTCTTAATTTTTTTCTGATGCCTTCACCTTTACATTGGTTATGCTCTTCTTCCTTCTGTATCTCAACTGCTTGATAAACCAATTCAACTTTATATTTATTATTCTCTATATTTGAATCTTTTGCCCTTTAATTATACCTTCCTAAACCCCTTCCCTGAACCACTCCCATAATCTTTCTCTTTCATTACTATTTATGTGATGCAAATGGAGTTGGAGGAAATTATAATACAGTGTTATCACAGTCTACCACAGATTTATGTTATTCATCTCAATTGGTTTTTCATTGAAGCAAGACAATCATTCTATGCCTTCCTAATAATTGGTATCCCACTCTCCACAGAAATTGTTCCCTACCTTCTTGTCTCTCCTCAAGCCTCCCACAGCACCCTTTCTTTCTTCAAACTATTAACTTAAGCTCACCCTTCTTCCCAGTTTATATCATTCAAAAACATTCCCCATCATTTCTTTCTTCATTCTGGTCTCCCATGAAGAAGCGGACCTTCTCTTTACTATGGGCCATGCTCTGCATGAGGACTTTCCCTTCCATCTTCTCCAGTAGATTTTCCCCCACTCTTGCATCCAATTCTACCCTGTATATTTCTTCGGGATCAACTATAAAGTACTCTAGCACTGAGATTCTTTCATATTCTGATCTTTTTTACCTTTCCAGCTTTCTTTCAACTCTATTCCTTTCCATGCAAAATGACTCACCAATTTGTCCATCTTGCTATTCCTGGACCCCACTTGGAGCACTGGCTGCCCTCTATGCCTTACCTTTGATTCTTAGCTTCTCTGACTTCCTTCAGGGTTCAGTTCAAAACTTACTTTCTACAAGAGGTCTTTCCCAATCCTAGGACTCCAGCTTCCATACAGATAATTAAGATTATCTGTATAAACATATACTTGTGTATGTGTGAAATATTGTTCTCTCCTTCCCCCCATTTGAATGTGCATTCCTTGAAGACAAGGGACTGTTTTGCCTTCCTTTATAGCCTGGCACATAGTAAAACTTAATAAATGCTTGTTGACTTGACCTTTTGTGATAGTAATTATACAGACATTCTATGCTTTGGGAAATCAAATCAAAATATTTTATACATTTCCTAGATGTTTTGAATGGGAAGATCCATTTCTGTCATTAACACTGAATACAGATTTATTCTCTGGAGGACTTTTTCTCTGACCTGAGCTAATTGATGCTAGGTTGGTTATGGATGCCATTGATTTACAGGGTATCCATTACCAGAGAGATACTGACCCAAGCCAACTTCACCATTGAAGTTGGTTTCCCCTCAACAAGAGAGAGAAGCTGGTTGCTGGGGTCTCTGGCCCATCTGCTTTTCTCTTTCAGATTAATTGCCCCATTTCCCTGATTGTGCTAAGTTAGTGATCTCTGTATCTTGACCCAGGATTCAGTCATTAAGGAGTTACCCTTCTGCTGGGTTGTAGATAAGGTGCCAAGCAAGTAAATAGGGAGGAAGTGCTGGCCCCTTGTGAAGGAATTGGGCTCAGAAACTACAAAAAGAGCAGAGTAGCTGAAGGTCAGAATAAGTCAAGTTAGCCCTCCTCTGCTTCCTGACTGCTGTTCCCCACCCACTGGCTCCTTGCCTACTTTGTCCCACAACCTTTTCCTCAAGGAACTTTTAGTTGAAGAATGAGGTCTCCTAATTTTTAGCCAACCTCAGACACTAGAGGAATTTGACAGTTTTCAAGGCAGACATAGAAAGTCTGCAATGCACTGGGTCTTTTCTAAAAGCTTTATTTCCTCTGTCTTTGGAACCAGGTTGTGAGCCTGGATGGTGGATGGCAGTGCACCTAACAGAAACAGGGAAGCTCAGAACAGGAGAGAGTTTGGGGGAAAGATAATGATCTCAATTTTGGATATATGGAGTTTAATTAAGATATCTAAAAAATGTCCAGGTCAGACTGTCCAAAACAAAGCTCAAGGCTGGAGGTCAGAAGAGAGATGGGACAAGTAGATCTGGAAATCATGTACATAGAGATGATCATCGAATCCATGGAAGCTGAGTGAATAAGTGAAATAGTCTAGAAGAGAGCCCAGGATAGAAACCCGAGGACCACTCATGGTTAGCAAGCACAGCCTGGATGAAGATCCGGCAAAGGAGAATGAGAAGGAATGGTCAGACAGATAGGAAGAAAGAGGAGTGTCACAAAACCTAGAAATAAGAGAGGAATAAGGAGGATCAATAGTGATCTGAGGATTCAGACAAGACCATTAGATCTGTCAATTAAGAGATCATTCCTAGTTTTGGAAAGGGCAGATGGAATGAATTATGAGGACAAAAGCAGACTGAAAGACTTAACAAGAGAGTGAGAGGAAAGGAAATGGAGGCACCTTCTCCATACATACATACCTGTCCTTTTCCAGCATGTTAATTACCAAAAAAAGGAGAAATATGTGGTGATAGCTAGGGAAATGGATCAGTAAAGTGAAGGGTTCTTGAGAATGAAAAGTAAAGCATGTTTGTAGCTAGTAAGAAAGAGACCATAGATAGATTGAAGGTAAGTGAAAGAGAAGAGATGATAAAAAGAGTAATCTTTCAGAGATGATGGAATAGTATGAGATCTCATATGCATATAGGGGAGTTTTCATTTGAGAAGGAGAAAGTTCTTATCATGTAAGAGAGGAGTAAAGGAGGAGAGCAGCAGAAAGCATTCAAGTGATGTGACAAGAAGAGAAGGGGAGAAGAGGGACCTCTTTGTGAATGACCACAATTAAAAAAAATAATAGCTTTTTATTTTTCAAAATACATGCAAAGATAGTTTTAAACATTCACCTTTGCAAAACCTTTATTTATTATTTATTCTCTGGAGGATTTTTTTTCTCTGGAAAATTTTTCTCCCTCCCTCTCTCTTCTTCCCTCCCTTCCCCTAGACAGCAAGTAATTCAATAGGTTAAACATATGCACTTCTTCTAAACATATTTCCACACTTATGCTACATAAGAAAAATCAGATCAAAAAATGAGAAAGAAAAAAAGACAATCAAGCAAACAACAAAAACAGAAAGGTAAAAATACTATGTTGTGATCTACATTCAGGCCCTCTCTCTGGATGCAGATGGCTCTCTCCATCACAAGTTTATTGGAGGGACAACTAGGTGGTGCAATGGATACAGCACCAGTCCTGAAGTCAGGAGGATCTGAGTTCAAATCGGGCCTCAGACACTTAACACTTCCTAGCTGTGTGATCCTAGGCAAGTCTCTTAATTCTAATTGCCTAAGCAAAAAAAAGGAAAATAAACAAAAACCCAAGTCTATTGGAATTGGACTGAATTACCTCATTGTTGAAAAGAGCCACATCTATTACTGTTGGTCATCGCATAATTTTGTTGCTATGTACATTGTTCTCTTGGATGATCTCAATTTTAAAAATTAAATATAAAATAAAATTCTTAGCTTACAAGATGGGGTGAAAAGGAGCCCCGTCAAGATTGAGGAGGGATGAGACAGCTGACAATTGCTCTTTATTTCCTTTTTACCTTCTTCTTTTCTTTTTTTTTCCCTTTCCATTCCTTTCAGCACTAAACCGTGGACAGAGACAGGGCTTTCCCTACAAGAGTAGCTGGGAAAGGGGCAAGGGTTGAGTTAGGAGTATCAATGAAGCCTCACAAATGCCAGAGGGCTACTTATGGCTGTCTTAACTGGACAAAGACTAGAAGTGGAGCCTCTTCTTAGGTGCCTTGTTTTTCCAACCTTGTGCACCTCTCTGCTGTCACTCATGGGGGAGATGGCACCTTCCTCTTCCTCCCTATGCATGGGAGCAGTATGAAGACTGAAATTCAGTCAGTATATTATTGAGAGGATTGCCTACAGAGCTGTTGCCGTGAACTCATTTGGAAATTTTAAAGGCAAAGGCATGATTTTTTATGAATCCTCACATGCTTCGATGAAAGCACTTACAAATAGCATTCATGCCCAATTTAGTGAACTCTGGGCTAAGTTCCATGAATGAAGAGGCATTTGTGGTTGGAGTGGGAAGAGCACTAAAACTGGTCTCCGAGTCAGAAACACTAGATCCTAGTTTTGTTTCTGTCACTCACTCACATGTAACTTTGCTGCTCTCTCTGAGTCCATTTTCCCTGTTAATTTGACCTTCACACCATTGATGACCTTCACACCCCCTCCCAATCACTTAGGGGTCATCCTTGACCTTCATAGCATTTCTTATCTTTGTCCCAATCTCATGAGCACCACCCTAGCTCAGGCCCTCATTAATCCTGCTCAGACAATTGTAATAGCTTCCTAATTTGTTTCCACAGGTCTCTCTGTCCTCAGGGCTGCAAAAGTGATATTTATAAAGCACAGGCCTGACCATGTCACTCTCCTGATCAATCAATTTCCTTGGCTCCCTATTACTTCTAGGATAAATATGAACTTCTCTTTTTGGCAGTTAAAGCTCTTTGCAACATGGCTCCAACCTAGCTTTCCAACTTAATTATATTACTGTCTTTCTTGCTCTCTATGGTCCAGCCATTGTGACTTTACCGTTCCTCACACGCCATGGTCAATCTTTCACCTCCATGCACTTGCTCAGGCTGTCTCCCATGTCTGAAATGCTCTCCCTCATTTCCAGCTTTGAGAATTCCTAGTTTCCTTTAAAGCTCAGCTCATGTGCTACTTTCTATGAGGCCTTTCCTGATCCTATCAATCACTAATGCTTTTCTCCATCCCAATTAATTGTAACATATATGTGTATAGATATATGTACACATATCCACAAACATGTGCAAATGTACACATATGCACATACACACAGTGTACACACATACATATTGCATGCATACACATATATGCATATATATAAGTATGTTCTTAGGGCATCTAGGAGGCATAGTGAATGATAGAGTGCTGGAGTCAAAGTCAGCCTTGCTTGCCTCAGTTTTCTCACCTGTAAAAAGAAATAGCAAGCTACTCTGGTATGTTTGCCAAGAAAACCTCATATGGTATTGGATTACTTGCCATTTAGGGGAGGAGGTGGGGGAAGGGGAGGGAAAATTGGAACACAAGGTTTTGCAAGGGTTAATGTTGAAAAATTATCCATGTATATGTTTTGAAAATAAAAAGCTTTAATAAAAAAAGAAAACCTCCTATGGAATCACAAAAAGTTGGACACAACTGAATGATAACAACAAAGTATACTCTTTTTTGGGGGAGGGGAGGCCAGGCAATTGGGGTTAAATGATTTGCCCAGGGTAACACAGTAAGTATCAAGGTCTGAGGCCAGATTTTAACTCAGGTCTTCCAGGGACTTCAGGGCTCTATCCACTGCCCTACTCAGCTGTCCCGACAAAGTATATTCTTATGCATATGGATATACATTTTGTACATACATTTATACAAACACACTTTAAACTTATTGTATACATGTTGTTTCCTTCTATAATGGGTCAGCAAACTCCTACCCCAGCCAAATCCAGATCCGGCACCTATTTTTGTATGATTGGCAAGCTAAGAATGGTTTCCATCTTTTTAAATACTTTGAGCTTTCTGGCTGTACAAAAACTTGGCTGACTGCCACGGTTTGCCCAGTCACTACTCTAAAGCGCAAGCTCCATGAGGGCAAGAACTATTTTGCCTTTGCTTGCCCCCCCAGACATCTGTTTCTGTGAGATCTTCTTGTGTGTTCTTTCCCTCAAAGGAGTTATTTTACAATGACCTAGACGTGTGGGCCAGGTGTCAGCAGGAGTTCTGGCGGTGGGTGGCAAGGAACAAAAGCAGAACCATGATGTGCCTCGGACTCAGGAATCCCCAGGGTGCCTCAGACTTTCTGGCCAAAGGTGGGTGGGGGAGGGTATGACCCATCAGATCTCCGAGTAGTCGATGCAATGGCAGAATTGTCCAGGCAAGACCAGTTCCTCCAGCAGAGACCACAAAGGAGAAGTGGCTGCCTGCAGATACTCTCTCAGTTTGAGTTCCCTGGTCTGTCCCACCCCGGGAGCCCCAGAGGGCTTGCCCATCTTCACCTCTGGAGGACTTTGCCATCTGGCAGAGTAGAACTGGAGACAGACAGGGTTCCTAGAATGGAGACCACACCCTGCACTGTAAATAAGAGATTGGCCCTTATCTGAACCTGCTCTGGGGTGGAGGTGGAGGGTCAGACAATTCTGGGAACTGCCCTTTGGGAGCTCAAAAAGCATCTAGGTTCTAAGAGCAGGGCCTTTTCTTCAGAGAAGTTCATGGTAGGAAGGAAACTGGGTCTAGAGGGACAGCTGACCTGCTAGGGAAAAGTCATTTCCAAGTAAGGTCTCTATGTTCTACCTTTTAAACTCCTACTTCTTTCCTCATCAAAGCCAGAAGTTCAATTTAACCAAGAGAATAATTAGATTCTGGACTTTGACAAGGTGGAAACTTCATTGGGATCTTTGGAGCCACCTGGGTCCCGGCTGAAAACCTCCTCCTTAGTCATCATAATATTTATTATTTTAAATTTTTTTTCTCAATAATATTTTATTTTTCCAAATATATGCAAAGATAGCTTTCAACATTCACTTATATAAGATATTGTGTTCCAATTTTTTTCTCCCTTCTCTTCCCCCAAGACAAAAAGCAATCTAATATAGGTTAAACATGTATAATTCTTCTAAACATATTAACAGACACTTACTAAATGAAGAACAGATCTGAATGGTTTATATTTCTAGATCTGAGACAATTTTAGTACCTCCATTCATACTCAGTTCTTACATTCATAGACCTAGGCTATAGCAAACTACATTTGACCCTACATTCTCATAGACTGTTGGAATAGCCAAGAAATTGAAATATCATCAATCAATCAATAACAGGCACTTACCATGTACTGGCCACTGGGGATAAAAAGATAGTAATAGTGCTAAGTAAAATTAAGGTTAATTAGTTATTGAAAGTAATATTAATACCAGTTTTTCTGGTGAACAGTGCTGTATGTATCCTTTTAAAACATTTTTTCATTCATCACATTTCTTCGATTCTCATAAGGAAGAAGACAGGATCAGGGCTTAGTATCCCCATGTAATAGATGAAAAAATTGAGGCCAAGTGATTTCCCACAACAAGCTCATAGCCAAATCCGGGATTGATCCCAACTTTCCTGTCTCCCTTTCCAGTACTAAACCAAACTGTATCAATTACTGATGGCAGTGTCAGGGTGCAGAAAATCTTGACAGGTTAGGATGCTAGACACAATCAAGGTAACATTTAATAGGCAGAGATATAATAGGCATGTGGATAGATATCTATAGTTAGATATAAAATAGGCATTCCACTTTTGTTCAAAAAGTCAACATCTCAAGTTGGAGGAAGATGAAGGAAATATGGTTAGATAGCAGTTCATCTGAAAAAAGTCTAGAGTTATTAGTAAACTGCAACTTCACAGGAGAAGGGAAGGAAGGAATAGTCAATTATGTGATGGGGAAGGCAAGGGAATGAGCATTTACATAGCATTAACTATGTGCCAGATAACTGTGCTAAAAACTTTACCTGTGTATATGAATGTCATGGAATATTATTGTTCTATAAGAAACGACCAGCAGGACGATTTCAGAGAGGCCTGGAGAGACTTGCATGAACTGATGCTGAGTGAAATGAGCAGAACCAGGAGATCATTGTACATGGCAACAAGACTATGCAATGATCAATTCTGAAGGACATGGTTCTCTTCAACAATGAGATGTTTCAAACCAGTTCCAGTGATGAAGATAGTCATATACACCCAGGGAGAGGCCTGTGGGATCTGAAGGTGGACTCTCTATTGATGTTTGCTTGCATTTTGTTTTCCTTCTCAGGTTTTTTTTTCTCGTAGATCCGATTTTTCTTATGCAGCAAGATAACTGTCTAAATGTATACATATATTAGACTACCTGCCATCTAGGGAAGGGAGTGAAGGAAGGAGAGAAAAATTTGGAACAGAAAGCTTTGCAAGGTCAGTGTTGAAAAATTACCCATGCATATGTTTTGCAAATAAAAAGCTTTAATAAAAAATAAAATAAAAAGAAAGATACAAAAAAAAACTTTACCTGTGGTTATTTCATTTGATGTCACATTTACAACACATGTGACATTTACAACAATCCTGGGAAGTAAGGTTATTATCTCTACTTCCCAGCTGAGGAAAATGAGGACAAAGTCCTTTGGGAACATTCCAGGAGCATTCCTGGGTCTAGATTTTAGGAATGGCTTCACCTTCCTGGTGAAAGGATTTTGTCTTTGGGGATGACATGGTCAATTCTGAGTCATTCCTTGGTCCCTGGGCCCTTTCCCTATGACAGCAGCAAAAGAGTGGAACACTTTGTCAGTTAAAAGAAAAGACAGCTTCCCACTTCTTTGTTATGACTGGCACTTTCTCTTGTAACTTCCTGGTGGCAAGAAGTGCCACACATTATCATTGTGGCTATGAGAAAATCATTTCACCTTTGCCTCAGCTTCTGCATCTTTAAATGAGGATAATTATGATTTGTATTTGTAAAGCATCCTGCAAACTTTAAAGTGCTATATCCATGCTAATTTTTACTGTTATTTATTATTAGTACACTCTGCTTTTAAGATGGTATGTGACACTCATTTCCTCCATTCCTTAACTGCTTTCCACAGAAGAATAGACTCAACTGAACAAGTTTGTGTCTAATGTCTTTTTCTATTTTTCTACTTTATGTTTTCTTTCCTGACTCAGTATGATTCTCAAAGAATAGATGTTCAGGCTTGGACGAAGCTTTGTGAGTCTGAAAAACCTGGAAGTCCTGGTCCAGTGAGAACTGTTGGTTTTGGCAGGAGTGACTGGCAGGAGAGAGAAGAAAGGCACTCAAAAAACTGATCCAAGTCTGAGTGTTTTACCAGCAGACCTCGCCCAGGACTGGTTTGGTGCTAGGATGTGCCTCGTAATAAATACTCAATTAACAGTCATACAACTGCTTTATGTTCTGATGAGATTTAAATATCAGCTTCCTAGCAGTTTGTGACAACAATTATGATTGAAGTTACTATTTTCTGTTCAATTTTTTCCATTAATGTGTGCTAGGAATAAATTACCTGTCCCATACCTCATTCATAGTGTACATTGACTATTTCCTTCCTTCCCTCTCTTCTTGGGGAGAACCTAGATGTGAACTAGAAGTAAAATAACCTCCATTTAAGGAATTAAAGAGGCTTCCAAAAGGAAGTTTAAATTTTCTTATTAGAATCTTAGCTCTCTAGATCTGAACTCTATCCAAACTATCTGCCATATAGAACAGGGAATGGAACAGTAGCCTTACCCCACCTCACCTTCCATCTCCATGCCATGAGCTCAACACCTATTGTTTAAAGTTAGAAATGCTTGTGCCTCTTTATCTATATATCTCAAAGACAGGTAGAGCCTGTGTGTGTGTGTGTGTGTGTGTGTGTGTGTATACTTTAATTCTTGAAATCTGGAATACAATAGATATATATATGCATATGCATATACACACACACACATATATATATACACACATACACTTTAGTTCTTTGACATTTGGAATACAGTAGACCTATCCTTTGTAACTGTACACCTGGTTTGAAATTCCATTGTTGGGTACACAGCTAAGTTTATTAAAAAAAAAAAGCCTTGTTATAAAATGAAAGTCATCTTCTTTAGATTGTCCCCTAAAATGTTTCTGGGAAAAGCCAGGGACCACATTGCATTATGGACCCGTCCTGTTCTACCTCACACGGAAAGATTTAAAAAGCCATTTCCCCACAAAAACCCAGGGAGGGAGGGAGGGCAGAGCTGTGCTCGTTACCCCCTTCCCCCCTCTTTTTTTGATAGATAAGGAACTGAAGCTCGGACAGGTAAAGGGAAAGTCATACAGCTACTAAGTGGGTTGCTCTAGCACTCAGCCGTAGGTGGTTCTGGCCGGGGCTCTCTTTCCCTTTCTGATGGGGAAGGATGGGGCTGGGGTGGGGAGCAAGGGAAAGGGTGAGGAAGAAAATGCTCCTACTCCGGATATAGCCACCTCTGGGATTCAGAAAGATGTTGCAGGGACACTGTTATTTCAGATCAGATTGTCCCACATGAAATTGGGATGAATGCAAATGGCTCTCCCCACAGCCCCTACACCATTTGGACTGTTGGCTCTCTCTCTCTCTCTTTTTTTTTTTAAAGCGTTGCTTTTCCAAAGCTGGGGACCGAAAATCTACCAGTTTCCTGGTTCTTTCTGCATCCACACCTGGCCCTCAGCTCCCATCTCTCCCTCTGACTCTAAACCCTGAGCTACCCCTCTCACACACACGGACACAAGCACAGACACGAAGGCAGTTCACTCCATCAGCTGGGGGGGGGGCCCTCCTGTACAAAATCTTGAGCAGGAGCTGGACTTTCCCAGGGGTCTATTGGGAAATCTGAGATCTCCCCCCCTTCCAACATCCCCACCCTAATCTCACTTCATTGCCTACTTTCCTGTATAACTCGAAAATCCACATTCTGTTTCTAGGAGTTTGGGAGGAGGGGGAACCTGCTTCTAACTTTGGACGGATAAAATTTCCCTTTAAAATTTCCATACTGCAGTTTTGAAATTGAGCCTGTCGTGTATCATGTAGTGCCAGGGCCATTATTCTAGGATGTAGGATTGGGAGGAGGAGAGGGAGCTTTAGGAAAATGAATCATATTTCCTCCAAATGAGGTTGCATAAATTCTTGCTTTTATTGTTCTGCAACTAGTGCCAAAGGCTGACTCATGAGGAAGGCTTGGGAAAGTCAGCTGAAGATCAGGGAGATGGAGAAGATAAAGGTAGGCAGGCAGCGGGGAGCCGCAAAGCTAACAGGAAGAGTCACAGGAAGACTGGACTCCCCTGGATAATTCTTACTTCTTAACTTACTTTGCAATTAAATGCAACATATGTTACACATCTTTTCCCCTTCCCACTCCCTATCAGTATACCCTTTTTCCAATTAATAAAATAAATGAGACTAACATTCTCTGAAGCTACCTGAAACTCCAGGGAATAGATAATATCAAGAGAGATGCAATATTTTTGTGTGCTTGCTCTGAAGGCAAGGAGTGGAGGAAATGATTCCTGAGAGATCCTAGTTGACTTTCCCAACTCTGAGTTTCTTTCTCTTTTTCTTTTTTTTTAAATAATAGCTTTTTATTTCCAAAACATATGCAAAGATAGTTTTCAACATTCATCCCTACAAAATCTTGTGTTCCAAATTTTTCTCCCTCTCTTCCCCCTACCCCCTCCTCTAGACAGCAAGTAATTCAATATATACTAAATATGTGCAATTCTTTTATCCATATTTCCACATTTATTTTGCTGCACAAGAAAAATCAGATAAAAAGGAAAAATGAGAAAGAAAAAAAATCAAGCAAACAACAAAAAAGTGAAAATACTATATTGTGATCCACTTTCAGTCCCTATAGTCCTCTCTCTGGATGCAAATGGCTTTTTCCATCACAAGCCTATTAGAATTGGTCTGAATCACCTCATTGTTGAAGAGAGCCATGTCTATCAGAGTTGATCATCACATAATCTTGTTGTGGCTGTATACAATGTTCTCTTGATTCTACTCACTTCACTCAACATCAGCTCATGCAAGTCTTTCCAGGTTTTTCTGAAACCAATCTGCTCATCATTTTTTATAGAGCAATAATACTTCATAACTTATTAATTTATTCAGTCATTCCCTAACTGAAGAGCATCCACTAAGTTTCCAGTACCTTGCTACAAAAAGAGCTGCTACAAACATTTTTGCACATGTGGGTCCTTTTCTTTTTTTTATGATCTCTTTGGGATACAGGCCCAGTAGATACACTGCTGAATCAAAGGGTGTGTTTGATAGCCTTTTGGACATAGTTCCAAATTGCTCTCCAGAATGGTTGGACCAATTCATAACTTCACCATTAGTGTCCCAGTTTTTCCACATTCCTTTCAACATTTATCATTGTCTTTTCCCTGAACCAACCTGAGAGGTATGAAGTGGTACCTCAGAATTGTCTTAATTTGAATCTCTCTAATCAATAGTGATTTAAAGCATTTTTTTAATATGACTAGAAATGGCTGTAATATCTTTGTCTGAAAATTGTTCATATCCTTTGGCCATTTATCATTTGAAGAATGGCTTGGATTCTCAAAAATTTGAGTCAATTCTCTATATATTTTACAAATGGAACCTTTATCAGCACCCTTGGATATAAAATCTGAGTTTCTTTAATGCAAGTGCTATGTTCTACCTAGAAAAGAAGGGATTGACTCATTTCAAGCTGGCCTTTTTCTGTGTAATCCTCTTTCTGGAGAATTCTCCCATTTTTCAAGGGGCTACTGCCAGGAATTTCAGAGTATGATGGTGACTTGGCTACCATTCAACTCCAACACTTTAACCTTTCTTGGATTTTCCTGGGCTGTGAGATGAAAAAAAACAAAGAGAAGGACAATGGAGTTGTGGATTACAAATTGTTATGGTGGTGGGTTTTTTTTTGTTGTTTATTTTTTCTTCTTTTTCATCCCAGTGGAAACCAAATGCCACAGAAAGGAGATGGAAGCAAATAGGATTTGGTCACAGGGACCTTCCACATGTGCTATTGAGCAGATGAACAGAGGAAGGGAAAAACCCCCTAGATTATTTTATAACCCTGGTTTTCCCCCAATTCTTGGTGTGGCTTGAAAAATTAGACCCTGAAAAGGTATTTCCCCTTAATTTTCCTTGAAAGACTGTTTTTGAGTCTTTCTGGTTCTATAGTATGATCATCCAGGGATACAATTTTGTTCTTAATTGTGATTTCATAAAAACTGCTCCTATCATTTATATAAATCTGGGAAATCCTAGTGTACACTTGTACATTAAGGGGAAGGATACAGGAGAAAGAAAAGGAGTAATAAGATCAGTTGGTTTTCTCCTGATTTCCTAATCCCTCTGATATGGAACTTACTCCTTATTGGGCACCAGGCCAATTCAGTTCAATTCAACAAATGTGTATTAAAGACCTAGTACATACAAAGTATTGTGCTAGGGACTGGGGGGAATCCAAAGCTTACAAAAGAAAGATTTGCTCTCTTGAAGAAAAACTGCTAGGGAAATAGATGCATCTTCTCCACTGGTCAGTCTAAATCATAGCTAATCAATGGAGGAATTCATTCAGCAAACATTTATTAAATTTGCAGAGGCCTTAGTTGGTTTTTGTTTCTTCTTACTGGATATGTAATTTCACTAGTCTGGGTAATTCTGTATCAGGGAAGTCCCTCTCCTGACACAGATCACAAATGTTTTGCAACTTAGCATTTTAGGGGCTTATTTAGGGGCTCTGGGTGCCTAAATAATTTGCCTGGGGCACAAGGCCAGTATGAAATACCTGTCAGATGCCCAGGTCTTCTTGATTCCCCCAATCAGTGACCATGTGGACTCTGTCCTCTGGTCCCTGGGCTCTGATAAGTATGCTTTTCCTTTATCTTGCCCAGACTGGCAAACCACCCCATCCTTGCTCATTTTTGTGGTCTTTCCCATTTTAGAATGTAAGTTCCTTGAGGGCAGGAACTGTCTTGCTTGCTTGTATTTGTATTCCCAGTGTTTATTCCCATGTATTCTCATGCTCCAGCATGTTATGTTGTTGTTATTGAGTCCTTTCAGTCATGTCCCACTCTTTGTGACCCATTTGGAATTTTCTTGGCAAAGATACTGAAATGGTTTGCCATTTCCTTCTCCAGCTCATTTTACAGCCAATGAAGAGCTGGGGTCAAAAGGGGCTAAGTGACTCATACAACACTACACAGCCATTAAGTCCTTGAGGCCAGATTTGAACTCATGAGGATGAGTCTTTCTGATTTCAAGCTCCATATCCACCTCACCATCTAACTGCCTTACCTGGCACATATAAGTCCTTAATAAAGGCCTCCTCTTCCTCATGATCATCAGCATCCTTTCTCTATTTTGCTATGCTGCCTCTTTTGTAGGACTGAGTAAATAGGTCAATGACTCTAATTCTTGAAGAATTTAAGATATTATATTGGGAGTTAAGACTATACTATATATTTTATAATATAAAATAAGTGGTAAAATATCTGAGAGGAAGCATGACAGGCCAAAGAGGGAAGAGGAAAAGGAATGGCAAGATTTCAGAAAATGAATTAAACAATGAGAAAACCTACATGGGATTTATGAGAAGAAAATTAGGAGGCCATGTCAGTCAAAAGGAAGTTCTAGACTAATGAACAATCCTAAAGGGAATCAACATTCATACTTTCTTTGATTAAGTGACTTATTTATTTATTTTTACCATACATACTTTCAAAGCATACAACTTTGGATTTTCCTAGAGTTGTTGAGTATCAAAATATCAGTGACCTCAGAACATTGAATGTCAGCACTGGGAAACACCTCAGAAAATAGGTCTAATAATCTAGAAGAGACCTGAGAACCCTGACTGTCAGAACTGGAAGAGATGCACAAAACTTTCATGTAGACTGTCAGATCTAAAAGAATCAATTCCTTCATTTTCTTTTTTTTTATATTTTCAAATTATTTTATTAGTTAGCACAGTCAGTTTAAAACAGCACACAATGAAGCTTCAATATTGCTGTTAAGATACAAAGGCAATCCTTTTCTTTTTTTTATATAAAGCTTTTTATTTACAAAACATATGAGTGACCTTTCAACATTGACCTTTGCAAAAACTTTTTTTTCCCAAGCTTTTCCCCTCCTTCCCCCCACCTCCCACTCCTAGATGACAGGTAATCTAATACATGCTAAATAGGATAAATTATATGACAAATACAATACATGTATACATATCTATGCAGTTATCTTACTGCACAAGAAACATCAGATCTAGAAAGAGAAGAAGAAAAAAACAACCTACGAAGGAAAACAAAATGCATAATTCCTTCATTTTCAAGAGGAAGAAATAGAGTCCCAGAAAGGAAGTGAGTTACCTAGACCACACTACAAATTGTAAGAGGCTTGAGACCAGAACCAAGATCCCTTAACTCCTGCATTATTATTAGGGATTCTCACACTATGCCATACGACTGTTTCAGGAATAACATTTAAGAAAATCAGTATTTTTGTAATGGCCAGTGGAAACCCAATTCTCAGAATATGCATAATGCTCTTCCCCTACTGCCAACCCATGCAAGGGGCTTGGTGAACCTGCTTCTGGAATTATGAGATGATATATATTAGAGGGACATTCAGAGCTTGCACAGACATTCTGTGGCTTCCCTGCTTACATATTTGATGGAAAGAAAAGTCTTTTAATTGTTTGTGTGTGTGTGTGTGTGTGTGTGTGTGTGTGTGTTATTCAGTCATTTTCAGTCATATCTGACTCTTCTTGACTCCATTTGGGGTTTTCTTGGCTAAGATAGAGGAGTGGTTTGCCATTTCTTTCTGCAGCTCATTTTATAGATGTAGAAACTGAGGAAAACAGGGTTAAATGACTTGTCCAGGTCACAATAACTAGTATGCATCAGAGGCCAGTTTTGAACTCAGGTTCTCCTTACTCTAGGATTGGCACTCTATCTACTGAGCCCCAAGACAAAATTTAATTTAATTTAATTGGTTGCTGAGGAGGAATTGAGTGTTCATACTTGTGAAAGGCATGAATTGGCTAAATCAAACTTATCAACTATCTCTTTCCTGATGAAAATCAAGGGAATAAACATGTAATACACAGAGAATACAAACACAAGCAGATAAATCATGGGAGTGGCTATTCACTTAAAAAAACGTTCACTTTAAAATAAAAAACAAAAAAAATTAAAAATAAAAAAGTTCATTTTACAAAAAAAAATCATCAGTCTACCTTTACTTATGATGCTCTCCTTATATATTTGATTAAGATTCATTCACACATCAATATCTATTTGAGAAGCAACAGAAAAAAAGCCCAGAAATCAATCAAATCAATGATTTGATTTCAGATGAGATAATTTATGTCAATAGAAAAACAGAATTCCCTTTACACAGGATCCTCAGAAATGGGATGGCTATATAAAGTAAGGACTACCACCATTCATTCAATCACTCAGCAAGCATTTATTCAATGCTTATTTCATGCAAGTTACTGGGAATACAAAGGCAAAGAAAAACCCCATCAAAATAGAAAGGTCTCTATGGGATGGCTACCTGGTCAAAGAATTTCCTTAATTTGGGAGGAAGTAGTAAGTTCCCCTTTCGAGATTTGTATGTCAAAAATATTTTGGGCTCATCGATGACTAAGAATTTTAAAGTGGGCTGTGGGTGTAGTGGCCAGGCTGGAGGACATTAAATATCAGCCAGACCTTCTTCATTTCTTTAGTGAAATCACTGGTGCAGGAGGAGAACAGACACCAGAGAAGATGCTCTACTTCCAGGCAACCCTATTGATGGCTCTGATTCTGGGCACGGCTCTTCCAATCACTCAAGCAGGTAAAGAAGCCTCTGGGAGCTGGTGGGAAATAGGACTCTCGGTTTTCAAATTCTCTGAGCAAACTCTTCCTTTGACCCCTTCTGGCAAGGGTTAGAAATGGGAGAAATGCTTTCATTGCATAGCACTAAGGACGCTGCATTGGAGGTTAGGAGATCTGGGTTCTGGTCCTGTTTCTGTTCTTGCTAGTCCTCTCCCTTTGATTAAAGTTCCTTCTGCTCTTTGAACTTCATGAAGGAGTTGGACTGGAGAAGGACTGGAAGGACTTTCAGCCTGAATGTTTAGGAGAATATGATTTGTTTTCATGAGGGACCATTGAGGAGGTCTTGGATGGTATGGATCCTTAGCAATAAATTAGTCCTTCTTCCTTTTAAATCAGATACTTTTTTGTTTGTTTCCCAATCTTCTCAAATTTGTGAAGGCTCCATATACCAATATGAGGCCATATAACCATAGAGGCATTGAATGATTCTTCCTTTATCTGTGTCTTCGCCTGTGAATATTCTCCCTCCTTTTCTACATTCTGACATCCCATTTGTTTTTCAATCCAAGGGCTCTCAACTCCCTATGAAACTTTTCTGGACACCTTCTACCCATGATCTCTTTCTCCTCTGAGCGCCTGGTGAACACCTCTCCTGAGCCCTTAGCGTGCCCTGCCTTGTATCTACAACCATTTTACTCATCCTACTACTAGCCATAGACTGAGGACTATCCAGTGCAAAACAAAATATCCCTAAAAGTAGAAGAGCATTGGGTAATGTCACATGACCACATAGAATTTCCTTGATTTGAGAAATAGTGAGCTCTCCTTTGGGACCTGGTGGTTTCTTGTTCATCTTTGAATATCCAATGTTTAAGCAAGGCAAGCAGATTAAGCATCCCATTTACCATGGTTGAACTGAAGTAAATCACAATGATGATGATCATGATGATAAGATACAATCTCTTAAGAAATTTTATCCTCTTCAAAGAAAGGAGAAGGAGAAGAAAAAGAAGAAGAAATAGTAGTAATAGGAATAACATAGGCAAAGTGACAGATAAATGCCAATAAAATAACTTTAAAATTTTAAATTACTCTCTCTGGAGTTTTTGTTCAGCCTCAACTAATTCCTTTCTCTTCCAGGCTTGACACTGTTTCTTTGCTTTTTCTGCAGTGTTATCCTGGTAACTTCATTGACTTAGGAGTCAATCCTGGTTTGTTTGTACCACTTATCAGTTCAGGTCATTTCACTCTTTAGAACGCAGTTTCTTCATCTACAAAAAGGGGTTAATAACATCTGCTCCCAAGGTCATCAGGAGGAAAGCACTTTGAAAATCAGAAAATAACACAGAAATGAGCACTTTGTTTTTTTCCTGGCAGGTCCCTATGGTGTAAACATAGAAAGCACTATTTGCTGCAAGGACTTCGTTCGGTTTCCTCTGCCTTTGAAGGCCCTGAATGATTTCTACTTCACCTCTGAACTCTGCAAGAAATCTGGGGTGATGTGAGTACTTCTTCTCCCAGGGGAAGTCATGAGGCAAATGAGGCCTGGGAGAAGCTCATGTCAGGGCTTGGCCACAGGCTGGGGGACCCGTTGTCACTGGCAAATGGCCAAGATAGTTCTCTCTTGACTGGACTTGGAATAATCCCTGAGAGTCTGGGGTAGGAATGTAGCCTAGGCCAGCTCTGCATGGGTCTGTTTTTCAGATAAAGGAACTGAGATATAGAGGGAGAATTGGTTCAGCCCCACAGCTGGATTTCGAGAAGAGACTAGCTAGTACCACATCCCCTCAGCACTTTTTCTGCCTTATTCTCCAGTCCTTTCTTCTTTCATGGACCGCGGAAATGACCCACCACTGGAGTCACTCCGCTGGCCCCTCTACTCCAACCCGCTCCCAGGGAAACATCAGACTTGCCCAGATGTTTCAAGGAGTGAAAATGGCTTACTTTGATAATAACAACAGTGGGACCTCTTCCTAAGGGAAATTTGCAAATTTAGAAAGGCAGAAATGTCTTGATACAAAGGAACAAAAACCTTAATGGAGAAGAAACGGGATAGTCTAATTCCGCCGCCGGCACTATTTAGGTGATTGTGAGCAAGATTCCTTTGAAGAAATAAGTTTGATGAGGTTTACTTGGAGGTTCCTTCAGCACTCGGATTTAGAATCCTAGGATCCAGCTTAAAATGTAGACTCCCGGGCGTGGTGGAGGACCCGTTAGTGCCTGGCTTGCATTCACTTGCTTGAAGCCTGAAGGGCATAAGGGAGCCCAGTCTCAGCTCGCTTCATTTGAATTCCCTCCCTGGGGTGAAGGTGCTGAGGTGTGCTTGCCTCCCAGCCCACAGGAGCTGACGTCACAAATGAGTCCTGGTCAGTAATGAAGACTGGGCTCCGCTGGGACAGTGGGGGGATGCAGCTTGATAAGCATTTTGAAGCATTTTTATGTGCCTGGCATTGTTCTGGGCAGAGCGGGATAGGGAAGGAGGGAAAAATACAAAGACAGAAAGCCCAGTTCTTGCTCTGGAGAGCTTCTCTTCTCGTTAGTGAGTTGTTTTCCCTCACTGTATAGTCAGGGCACGATTGCCTGATTTATTTGTATTTGTATCACAGACTCGACACAGTGCCTGGCATATAATATTATTATTATTATTACATTAATAATGTAATACAATAACATATACAAGGAATGATAAGTACATTAATAATTTAATATAATAATAATTAATAGATGTTTATTGACTGACAATTGATTCTAGTGGGTGGGTTATGGTAAGCAGACAGATCAGTAGGGAGTGACCCATGATTAACATGGAAATAGGTTTTACATGACTGCACACGTGTGACCGATATCAAATTCCTTGTCTTCTCAACGAGAGGGGGAAGGAATGTAGAAGAAGAATTTGGAACTCAAGAAGAATTTTTTTTGGTAAATAGTATTTTATTTTTTTCCAATTACACATAAAGATAGTTTTCAAGCTTCATTTTTATAAGATTTTAAGTTTCAGGGGCAGCTAGGTGACCCAGTGGGTAGAGCACCAGTCCTGAGGTCAGGAGGACCTGAGTTCAAATCTGATCTCAGTCACTTAACACTACTTAGCTGTGTGATCCTGGGCAAGTCACTTAACCTCAATTGCCTCAAAAAAAATTATTTTAAGTCTCAAATTATCCTCCCTCCTTCTTTTCCCTCTCCCCTTCCCAAGATGGCAAGCAATCTGATATAAGTTATACATGTGCTATCATGTCAAGCATATTTCCACATTAGTCATGTCATGAAAAAAGAAACATAACAAAAGGGGAAAACCATGGGGGGAAAACCCAGAACAAAGAAAAAGTGAAAACAGTATGCTTCAGTCTGAAATCATATTCCAGAGTTCTTTTTCTGGATGTTGATAGCATTTTCCATCATGAGTCTTTTGGAATTGTCTTGAATCATTGTATTGCTGAGAAAAGCTAAGTCTGTCATAGTTGATCATCTGTTATTTGCTGTTGTATACAGTTTGCTCACTTCACTCAACATCAGTCCATGAGAGTCTTTCCAGATTTTTCTGAAATCTGCCTGCTCAATATTTCTTAGAGCACAATAGTATTCCATTACATTCATGTGCTACAACCTGTCCAGCCATTCCCCAATTGATAGGAATCACCTCAATTTCCAATTAAACAGTTTAAAGTAAAAATGAATTGATGAATCAAACTATGACTTGAGGAGACAAGAGGGTTGGGTCACTAAGGCAAGACAGAGTTGATAAATTCTAGGAATCCCTGTCTCCCCCTCAGGATCAACTTATTTTGAAAGTGGGTAGTCAGGCTTTGAAGTGACCTCCTCTAGAAAGCCTTCCCAGATTAGCCCTGACCTGCTCTGGATGACTCCTTTATCTGATCAGTACTTCTTGATCTAGTTTGCTTCTATATCTTCCTACAGGTATGAAGACTGCCTCAAGGCTTCTCTCATGCCTATAATATCATGGATAATACTCCTTGAGATCATGCCCTAAGACTTCTGTTTTTGTAAAATCGTAGAATGTCAGAATTAAAAGGGACCTTAGAACATGAAAAAGATCTTAGAACATGAAACAGAAAAAAAAAAAAACCAGAGCAACCTTAACCCATAAAATTAAGAGCATTATGATAAGATTGTAACAATTTGAAAACAAATTGTGCACTTAGGTCTATTGTATGTATTTATTACATTGTAAATGTGTTACAAAAGTGACTCATTTATTTAAGACATAAAACAGAGAAAGAGACTTTAGAATCAAGAACATCAGATTGAGCAGAAATTTGTCTTGCTTGATTATATGTATTTGTAATAGGAGTTTTGTTTTTCTTGTTTTCTCAATGGAAGAAAGGAAGAGAATGAGGACTTGAAAACAAATCAACAATTCAACCTAGAACATAAGAGTTGAAAGTGATTTAAGATGTGAAATGATGCAATAGAGAGACAGAGAGAGAAAAAAAAAGAAACAGAGCAAGGGCTGGATTTGGAGAAAGAGAACTGGGTCTGAATTTTAGTAGTTCAACCTAGAACATAAGAGCTGAAAGTGATTTAAGATGTGAAATGATGAAATAGAGAGAGAGACAGAGAGAAAAAGAAATGGTACGAGGGCTAGATTTGGAGAAAGAGAATTGGGTCTGGATTTTGGCTCTACCGTTTAGTAGCAATGTGATCTTGGGCATATAAGTTACTAATATTCTCTTCTAACCTTCAGTTTCTTCAAGTGTAAAGTGGGGAGAGTAGTACTTATGCTACCTATCTCTGGGGGTTGTTGTAAGGAAAATGTTTGGTAAGCCCCAAGGTGCTATAGACATGTGCACACTTGTACAAGCTACTGTCTGTACATGGTCATTCATGGTCTCCCTCATTAGACCATAGGCTCTTTGAGAGCAGGGAATCCCTCACCTTTCTTGGTATCCCTGTTTCTTAGGACACAATGCCTGATACATGGTGGGCATTTAACAAGTGCTGACTGACTGACTGATTTGACTACTGCTCAGAATTTAGATGATAGAACACAGAATTTTAGAATGAAAAAAAGACCTTACAACTTCAAATGTTAGAGCTGAAAAGGCCCTGACAGGCTATCTAATCTAGTTCCCTCTTTTTACAGGTGGAGAAACTGAAGGTGAGAAAGGGGGGAATGAGCTGCAAAGTCACTTTTTGTTTATTTTTATTTTTCAAATAATAAATATTTAAAAAATTAACCTGTCCCTCCCACTGTTCCACTTTGTATCTAGAAGATAGCAGGGTACTGGGCATATAATAGGGACTTAATAAATGCTGAACTCTGGACAAGCTGGGATTGCACTCGCTCATGACATTTCTTTAATTCTTCTTTTTTCTAGCCTGATAACACTAAAAAATCGTGAGATTTGTGCAGACCCTCGGAAGGCCTGGGTGAAACATGCCCTCACAACCATCAAAAGGAAAAAATGAGGAGGATTCCAGCTCTGTTTATGGAAGTACAGAAGGCCTCTTTTTCCAGATGTCATTCCTGGATCTCCATCCTATATGGAAGACTCAATATAATTGCTGTGTACAGTGTTGGGCCATGCCCAGAAGAAATAGGCTAAGGTCACCAGTGTGACCTCTATCTTAAAGTCTGCCAAATATATCTTCCATTTCCCACTTCCTTTTCTCTCTCTCTCTCTTTTTTACTTCACTTCCTCTGGTCTTCCCCTAATCTGGAGGTCCAGTGTCTTTATAACTACCATCCTCTTCCTCTTACAAGCTACCTCCAGTCCTGCTTTCATCTCCAATGTCCTGTGGCAAAGGTTCTTAATTTTTTTCATGGATCTCAGAATAATGACTTTAAATGCATAAAGTAAAATACATAGGATTACAAAGGAAACTGATTACATTGAAAGAATTATCAAAAAAAATTTTTTTAATTTGCAAACCACCCTGCCTTATAGTATAAAATGATTCCTTCCTTCCTCTCCAAAACCATTTCCTTAGCTAAGGCCTGGAACAGATGTTCAAATAATTAGTGCATGAGGGTGAATTACTTAATAATGACTTTATATATCTACAGGACTGTCACCTCACCCCTCCTGCCACCTCTAGCCAAGACTTACATTTTAAAAGAGGACACAACTAACTCAAAGAAGAAAATCTCTAATGACCAATTTATTTTAAGCACCTTAGACACCTGAATGGAAGAGATTTTCATTTTCTAAGGGTGAGAGTGGGGTTTGACTGGGAACTTTTTGGTCCCAGAGTACAAATCCTAGTATCTTCTGAGAGGTTCTTAGGAATCCTGTGACTAAAGAGAGGATTAAGAGAAATCTCCAGGTCTATAAAGTTCCTCCAGGACAGATTAGGCCCTTGGTGATGGTCAGAAAGGGAAATTAGATTTGCTGCCCAATTCTTGAAAGAGGGACATACTGAGATCCTGACTGCCACCTGAAAATAACTAATAGAATTACTCAGAAGGGAGAGATCTCCTTTTATAAGTTTACAGGATTTAGATCTGAAAAAACTCTGGAGATTATTTGGTCCATTTTATAGATGAGGATATCAATTCCTAGAGAAGTAAAATGATTTTCCCAAGATCACACAGATAATTAGAAGTGATGGGGTTAGTCACCAAATGATGGGGAATAGAGTGCAGAAGCATTGACTCCCTAGCAGAACTCACAATTGACCAGGGGCAGGATACCATAAGGCAGGTTAACTCACTACCATAAGATGGACATTTCCTAGTGAACCTGTAAAGAATTGTGGGATAATTCCATTGACTGGCAGGCTAATAAATTAACTGTCACTAGGAGAAAGATATCTTGGGGGGTTGGGGATGGTTTCCTAATGAATCTATAATGCCATAAGGTGGGCTAAATTCCTATCTAAGGAGTTCAGCAGGGGGTTGCAGTATTAAGCAGCAAATCGAATTTCCCTTTCTGGCCACCATGAGATTTCTCTTAATTACTCTATTCAGTCACAGGATCCCTAGGAGCCTCTCAGAAGAAAAATACCCTCTCTGACTGACATTATAACTTGGCTTTCTTATACAGCACCTGTGGAGTTATGATGGTTTTGTCAATGCAAAGAACTCTCTAGGAGAGGAATTCAACTTGGACTTAATTGCAGTAAAGGCCAATTTAGCATAACAAAAGGCCTGATCAAAATCTAAAGGTTCATTTAAAGCCATAATTATATAATTATATCAGTGCTCCTCTCTGCTTGCCTCTGAAAGTAGCTGGGCTTCCAGATTGTTTACAGTAATTGATGCTCTACCCACAGCCACCTAGCTACAAGAGACCAAGGACCTACTCAGAAGCAGAGCTGGGATTCAAACCCAGGCCCTCTGAGTCTGTGCTAGCCAAGGTCTCTGAGATGATGGGATGTTATACCCTGCCCCTCCTTCCATGGGCACTAGATTGTACTCCAACCTCCCTTCTTCCTAGCCCTCTCTCTTCCTCTTCCCTTCAACTTTTAAGAAACAACCTAGTGCAGGTTAAAAAGCACTGGAGTTGGAGTCTGGAGACCAGAATTTGAGCTTCGGCTCCAGTGCTCACTAGCGATGTGATCATGAGCAAATTCGGTGGTCCCTCCAAATCCTCAGCTATGAAAGTGGAGATAAGGAAGCTTGCACTCCCATCTCCATGCTTTGAGAATGCTTATCCCTCTTTCTCCCACACCCACCTTTTGAAATCCATCCCTTCTTTAGGACTTAGTTCAGCTTCTGTTCCTTTATTGGATCTCCCCAGCAAAAAGATTCTTTTTTTGAATCCCTCTCACCTTTCTTGACTGACCTCATGCATTTATAACATATAATTCATATTAGAATGTTCTGTGTTTTTGTTTTTTCACCTTGTTTCCCTTCCCTAATCCCACCTGTTCCAGACCAGATTGTACCCTCCCTACAGAGACTGAAGTAAAAAGCTTATGAATACTGTTATGTTCCTTATCTGGGTTGTATTTTAGGGAAAGGTGGGGTAAATTAGAATCACAGAATTTCTGGACTGGAAGAGATTTCAAAGATCATCTAATACAACTGCTTCATTTCATAGATGAGGAAACCAAGGTCTGAGTGATAAAGTGACCTATCCAAAGTCATACAGACCATGAACTGCAGAACACAAATTTGAACCCAAGTCTTCTGATTTCAAATCCAACATTCTCCCAACTCTCTTTTGATTTACAGATGAGGAAATTAAAACCTACAAAGGTTAAATTACTTCCCCAAGGTCAAATAGGAGGTAAGCGATAAAGCTGGGATTTGAACCTGAGTACTCCATATAATAGAAAGAATACTGAACTTGGAGTCTGAAAGGTCCAAATTCAAATCCTGCCTTTAATACTTACAGGCTTTATGACTCTGGACAGAAAACTTTTCTTAAAAATTTAATTAAAAAAAATTTCCATTTCAAATTTTCGTCTTCCTATCTTTTTCACTCTCACTGAAAAAGCAAGATTAACAAAACACGTATAGTCAACCAAAACAAATTCATGCATGAGCTGTGTCCAAATAAACACAGAGACATATGCAACTAGATATACACACACCCATAAATATACACGTGAGAAATACATGTGTGTATTTACATACATGTGCATGTATTCAAATATGTTTGTGGGCATGTATACACACTTCAAGCTGCACTCTGAGGCTATTACCCCTCCATCTGAGGGGAGCATCATGCTTCATCATGAATCTTCTGGGGCAGCAAGGTGGTGCAGTGGATGGAGCACCAGCCCTGGAGCCAGGAAGATCTGAGTTCAAGTTCTAACTGTATGACCCTGGGCAAGTCACTTAACCCCAATTGATTGCCTCAGCAAAACAACAACAACAACAACAAAACCTCCTATCATGAATCCTCTGTAATTGTGGTTGATCATTGTGTTGAGGTTGGAAAAGGGACCCCAAAAGGTTTGGGTCACAGACCGGTGTTGCAAGGTGTTTCATTTGCAGGCTTGAACCCATTTCCTGGTGAAGGGGCAAAGTTCATTGTAATTGTAATGCTATTACAAGTGGTCTAAGTTCCAAGAGAATTTAGCAAAGAAACAGAAGCAAAGAAACACATTTCTCTAGTTCTTCATGTTATAGATATGCTAATTTTATGGCCCAGAGATAGGACCAAGGTTCTCAGTTATATATTATATTATATGATTATATGATATATGTTATATTAGTTCATATAATTCTTCTTGGGTTTTTCTGTAACCCTCCCTGAGGAAGACATTTAACTCCTCTGTACCTTAGTTTTCTCATATATAAAATAAAGCCATCTGACTTCTAATGTCCTTTTTAACTGTAGATCTATGATCCTCTGGTCCTTAGCACTATGATTTGATCTCAGCTCAAGGTTCTTTTAAAGAGAAAATATTAAAAATTGGAGGAGAAATATAGAAAATAAATCATAATTTAATAAATCAATCTATTTATAATTAGCATTAATTCTATCATATACTACTTCAACATGAGGTCAAGAATGTGGGTATTAATATTAACTATTGCACCCACCCATGGATTTTTATCTTCTAAGATCCTTGTTGTTATATCTACCAGCCAAATGCTTCATAGCCTTTTTTTTGCCAAGTAATATAACTTAGCTCACTCACACAAGATGTTGAAGTCCTAATACCTCACCACAATAAAGATGAGTTTTGATTGACCTTAAAATAAAAATTATCAGATCTAGCAGGGAGCTTAAAACATAGAATGCCAGAGTTAAATGGAACCTTAGAATTTAGATTATAAATTCCCATGTATAGGAATTTGCTCCTCCTCTCCAAAACTACAGTTTCCTCACTTGAGCTTTTGGCCCCACCAATTTTAGGAATCTTGAAGTCCCAATTAGTCTTTCTTTAGCATTTTCAGTCTCCCTCTCCCCTTCCTTGCCATTAAAATTCAGCTCAAATATTCTATCTTCCATGAAGCAATCCGTATAAGGAAGAATGCATACTTCTAATAGGTTGAGAAATCAACTCTTTCCCTCTGTGGATCCCATCCTATTTCTCCACCTCTCCATGAACCTCCCCCCTAGAAAGTCATATACTTTTCTTACTCTCACTTAGGAATGGTATGTTTGAAGTGGAGCTGCAATTTCCTTTCTGGCAGAAAAACAAAACGAAGGTCACCAGTACCATTGATATGATTGGACCAAGACCAATAAAGACTTCACCATCCCAAAGCTCAAATCCCTTCCTGTAAGTGACATGGCCAAGGGGGTCAGCAAATGCTCCATGAGGTGACAGTTCTTACACAGAATACAGAATTTCAGAGCTGAAAGAGATATTATAACATGGAATATCAGATTTAGATGGGACCTTATGCCAAAGGATATTGAGATGAAAAGGACCTTAGAATGTAGAACACAGAATGTCAGTTAAAAAGGGCCTTAGAAATAGAAACATAAGGGGCAACTAGGTGGCACAGTGGATAGAGCACCAGCCCTGAAGTCAGGAGGACCTGAGTTCAAAT
>JAJPUD010000787.1:545420-572850 GCA_023553655.1 Myrmecobius fasciatus | reverse complement strand
AAAAATGAGTCTACAGGCTTCATATGTTGTTGGTTTGAGGGAAGGTTAGAGGAGGTTACAGAGACTCCTGTCTGATCTCCACCATCTAGGGGATTAGGACTTTTCCCCACATATTGGATTTAACATATATTTTAACATATTTAATATGTTTAGGACTATCTGCCATCTAGGGGAGGGGGTTGGGGGAAAGAGGGGAAAATTTGTAACAGAAAGCTTTGCAAGGGTCAATGTTGAAAAAATACCCATGCATATGTTTTGCAAATAAAAAGCTTTAATAAAAAAAATTAGATGCCTTCAATAATCCCTGATGAAAATAAGATTCAAAGGAGATATCTCCCTATATTATGTCATTTCCTTATATTAGAATGAAGTGCTTAAGCCTTTTTAGTAAATTATCATCATTCATTCATTCATATTTACCTCGCGTTTTTCTTAACCTTTATTTGAACTCTGCTTTATTATCAGGAAATCTTAGAAGTCCTCTATTTTATTAAAGATCTGTTTTTTCCCCTCTCTAACAAGATACTCAGTTTTGCTGTGTTGTTATTCTCGATTATCAAAACCTATATTTTTTGCCTTCTAGAATATCATATTCCAAGTTTTTTATTTTTATTTTATTTATTTTTCAAAATACATGCAAAGATCGTTTTCAGCATTCATCTTTTTAAAACCTTGTGTTCCAGATTTTTCTCCCTCCTTTCCCCATTCCCCATTCTCCCCAGACAGCAATCTGTTATAGGTTGAATATGTGCCATGCTTCCCAATTTATTTATTTATTCCCAATTTATCCTGCTGCACAGGAAAAATCAGATCAAAAGGGGAAAAATTAGAAAAAACAAGCCAGGAAACAATAAAAAAGTGAAAATACTATGTTTTGATCTACATTCAGTCTCCACAGTTCTCTCTCTGTGGCTCTTTCCATGACAACTCTGTTGAAATTGCTTGAATCTCCTCATTGTTGAAAAGAATCAAGTTCATCAATATTGATCATCACATGATCTTTTTGTTGCTGTATATAGTCTTCTTTTGGCTCTGCTCACTTAGCATCAGTTCATGTAAGTCTTTCCAAGCTTTTCTGAAATCAGTATGCTTGTCATTTCTTATAGAACAAAAATATTCCATTACATTCATATAATATAACTTATTCATTCCCCAGCTGATGGACATCCACTCAGTTTTCAGTTTCTTGTCACTACAGACACTGTTGCTCCAAACATGTTTGCACATGTGGGTCCTTTTCCCTTTTTTATGATCTTTTGGGGATTCAGCCCAATGGAGACATCAAGTTCTTTATAGTGTTGACTACTAAATCATGGATCATCCTGATAGTGGCTTTTCAATACTTGAATTATTTCTTTCTGACTGCTTTCAAGATTTTTTCTTTAATCTAGAAACTCTTCATTTTAGCTGGGATGTTCCTGGAAATTCTTATTTAGAGGTTTCTTTCAGGAGATAACCAATAGGTCCTTTCTAGGACTTTCTGTTCTGGTATGCAGCCTCTCCCTTGACCCTGTAGTAATTCTTGCCCCAAACCAGTCCCCAGTGTTGTCCAACTTTTATCTGCCTTTGTATGTTAACTTGAGTCAAAGACTCAGAAGTTTTTTTTCTGTATTTTCCTATCAAAATTTACTCTGGTGCATTTTCAGTATCTATTTAGAGGAGTTTTGTAGATGAGAGCTGGGCTGCATTGCTTTTCTATAGTCTGCCATCTTTCCTCTGGCCCTTTAAGTCAAATTTCAAACTATTGTCTTCTAGAGAATTTCAAAGAAGAGATATTGCCTTAAATGTTCCCAGACTTAACAGGTTTCTGATACTGAAATATTTTTCCCTTTTCCTCAGGCCCCAATACCCAGGGTTCTAGCAAAATTCTAGAAATAGGTTAGTATCTTTTAACAGCTACTTCAGAATAAGCCTGATATTCTCGAACAGAAAGTAGCACAGAATTAACTTGTACAGTGCAAAAATGTTTGGAGCAACCATTTCTGTAGTGGCAAGAAACTGAAAACTGAGTAGATGTCCATCAGCTGGGGAATGAATAAGTTATATTATATGAATGTAATGGAATATTTTTGTTCTGTACGAAATGACAAGCATGATGATTTCAGAAAAGCTTGGAAAGACGTACATGAATTTATGCTAAATGAGCAGAACCAAAAGAAGACTATACACAGCAACAAAAAGATCATGTGATGATCAACTTTGATGGACTTGATGTATGAACAGCAATTAAAGCAGTGGGCTCAGGGTCTCCCAGCAGTAACAGAAGATATGCTTCCCCCTATTACCTGTGCATAAGTAAATAAGAAATCAGCCCATCTAGTCAGATGAAACATCTACCTTTCTCCATGCTCATCACAGCCCCAGGAATCGACAGATTGATAATGTTATGAAAAGTCTCTTATTTCTGGAAATAGCTAACCAAAAGAAAATGAAAGAGAGCAATTGCTAAACAAGATTATAATAAAACAAGAAGACAGTACCTTGGAGGCACAAAACTGACACAACCATGAAGACCACTTATAAAAGCTCTGCAAAGGCAAGGCCTACAGCAGTACTTACATGTGACCATTGACTGTAGAAAGATAATACAGAAAATTTAGAGATTTGTCCAGGTTGTTAGTGAGAGAAAAAGACTCCTGTGGCCGCAAAAATGTTTCCCACTGAGGTGTGTGTGTGTTTGTGTGTGTGTGTGTGTGTGTGTGTGTGTAAAAATATATACACATACACACACCCACAAAACATTTGAGAACAATCTCTTTTATCTAGAGAAATCAAGTGAAGCAACAGGGTGCTTTGTTAAAAAACAAAGGAAATCTGGATTTTAATCTCTGTTTTTTCAAAAAGAGAGAAAGATAGAGGGGAAAAAAGTAGGAGGAAGGTATATTCTCTCAGCTTAGAAGATCCTCTAAGGAAGAGGCAGGAAATTCACCAAACCCAAACTTAAGTTCCAATACTTGCAATAGATGAAGAACCTGGCTGCTCTACACGAACTTGGGTATGCTTGACTCTGTTTATACCATCTTTGCTGCAGTCTACCTCTCAATATGCTTCTTTCTGACTCTGATGCTATCTCCCTCCAGTCATTCAGGTTATCTTTGGAGTACTCTCATTATGCTGTTTAAAGCTTGGGATAATCCTGGGGCAGCTAGGTGGCAAAGTGGTTAGATCACCAGCCCTGAAGTCAGGAGCACCTGAGTTCAAATCTGGTCTCAGACACTTCTAGGAACTCCAATTGCTCAGCAAAAAGCAAAAAAAAAAAAAAAAAAGGTTGGGATAATCTTGGTGAAACACCCTCCCTTTACCAGTTAGTGTCAAGATCACTCCCCTAATCCAAACAGCTGTATTAGGCCAGCTGGGAGAAGGCAACCCCAAGTGGAAGATGATTAAAGAGGGAAGGATCTAAATTAGAAGCTGAGTAAACAGAAACCAGTTTTGTAAGCATTTAATGATGTAACTATTTCTGGTAACATACCAATGACAAAGTCAAAGATTTGGCAGAAATCTCAAGTTATTTTGTGTTTATATTTACTTTAAGAACCACTTCAAAAGAAGAGGGGGTTTGCAAGCATATACTTTTGAGGAGCAACCTACACTTCCTGTGGTAAGTTTCCTCTCTCTTCAGTCATTAAAAAAATAATACATTATTTAAACCACGAGGCCTAAAAGGTTGTGTTACTACTCTGAACCTGTCATCTAACACTAAGCCAAATGTACTTAATGGCCATGTTGGCTTTAGGATAGCATGAATGAAGGAATGAAAAAATGAAAGAAAGAAAGACTATTTATCAAGCTTTTACAATGTGCCAAGGTGAGATACAAGGACAAAGACAGTCCTCAGCCTCAAGGAGCTTGCATTCTTATAGAATGCAAGAATACCTCTTATAGAGGTAATGGTGGTCAGGAAGGAGTATTTTAGTTTAGAAATTCACAGAGTGGAGCCTTAGAGGAAAAAATTGACATATCCTTTCCAGTGACATTGGCAGTATTAGATTATGGTTCCCAAATGGAAATGCTATGGGAATGAGAAAAAGATGCAAAGAGTAAACAATCAACCAATATCAAGGTAGTTAGTTAAAAGATGAGGGGGAAATAAAGAGAAATGTAATAGAGGAACTGGCCTGATGTCTTGGGCCTACTGGGTGTTCTCACTCACCAGTGAGGATCCAGACTTAGTAGTAGTGTATGCTAACTCTTCTGGTTCTTATGATTACACATTCATAGAACTTCAAATAAATTTATAGAGATCTTTTTAGCTTAGTTCTAATCTATACATATATTGACTTTAAAAGTATGTATTAATCTATTTTATTTTATTTTTGTTTATTTTGCTATATATTTCCTAATTACATTTTAATTTGATTCAGGTTACACAGGAGTATTGTGGGTCACATGTGGCCTTCAGGCCTCAGTTTGATATTTCTAATGTATCAATTCCTAGATATAAAAACCTAAAAAACTTAGAAAACCTGGTTTCCATATAACTTACTACAGTAGACCTGCATCTTCTCCAGCCTTTAGCAAAAACAGACACCTTTTGTCTAAACGTGTGCTCTACTTACATAGTCTGATCTGTATTATTTCAACCCAATTATCTGCATGTTGGCTGATCTGTACCTAGATTTTAACTCATAGGTTATCTGTCTGACTCAATATAATAATGCAAATGGTGAATTTAAGCACGATTTTATTTGATACACTGCTTTGACCATTTAAAATATTTCTTTTATTCTTTGTAAAGAAAATTATCAGAAAAATAAATATTTCTTCAATTAATTATAGTTTCAAAGTTTTTATTAATTTTTTATACTCATTAATGTTTTACTTAGTTTTTGCCTACTTCATCTGGATTACCACCAGGCTGGGAAGAAAAACAAGATTGTAAAGGAAGATTATATTACATAGACCACAATTCCAGAACTACAACATGGATGAAGCCTATTATACAGGTACCCTGTAGCACATTTATAAAATTGTTTTCTAATTGAATTTAATTACCTTCATATTTTCATATTTAATTTCCTTCATATTTTATTTATTTTTATGCTGTGACTGGTGCTAAGCTAATTGTATTTTTGACAATCATAAATAGTATATCAATCATTTAACAAGTATTTATTATCTAACTCCTATGTGCTTAACACGGTACTAGAAACTTGTAAAGAAAAAAAAAGCAACAGTACTTTTCCTCAAGGAACTTAACAGTCTGTTAAGGGATATAATATGTACGATAAGATAAGAATATATAAAATATAAAATAAATTAGTCAACAAGCATTATTAAGTTCTTACTTATGTGGCAGCTCTGTGCCAAGCTCTAGGTGTACAAATACAAGGAAGAAAGCAATTCCTACCATCAAAGAGCTTACATTCTAGTCAGAAAGACAACACATAAAGAGACACTGATGGGTTGCAAATGGGAAGAGAGAATCTGCTCTTGCTTTCTTGAAATATGAGAGTGTCTTTTTTCCCTGAAAGGCCGATTCACATTTTTATATTGATTTTTTGGGGAGGAGAGAGGGGCAGTTGGTTGATTTTGTTAGCCATATTGATGTTTTTGTTGAGACATGCCAGCAAAGTCTGAAAAGTCAGAAATAAGCATGGGAAGGGAAAGGGATAGTAACTTCTTTCTCAAATTGGAACTCACCAATGGCAGGAGTGGACTGGAGTCAAAAGGATGTTTCCAGGGTAATAACATTACAGGGTTGGAAGAAGGTTCCAGGGTGAGGAGGCTGCAAGCATTGAGAGAATTTCTATGGTGAAATTCTAGGGAGCAGAGAGATGAAAGACACACAAAAATAAAATAATTTGGAAAGAGAAGCACTGACAACAGGAGGAAGGGAGGGTGATCACTTTATATTGTCTGCAAGTAAATTTTGGAGAAATATGAAAGATGTTAGTATTAGTGATTTTTTTAAATAACTTCATTGGGTCAGATTTTTCCTTTACTAAAACCTTACATTATTAATGTTTCACCATTCACTGAGAGTGACTTTGGATTCCTAAAAGCAGTGTCAATTTTCATACAGACCATATTAAGCTAGATAGTTCAAGTATATAATAATGGTGAATTTTTATGTCTGTAATCCAAAAATTAACCTTTCTGAATTTGGAGATTGACCACAGCACTTTAGGAAACTGCCTACTAAAGTATGGAAGTTATTGCTTTTACCTGAGTTGAAGGAAGAGTATAATTATAAATTTGAGAACTTTGTATTGTTCAGATATATGCATCACAGGGACTGATAACAATTTAAAATATCAGAGATGCTTGTACTGCTTTGTCTTTTTCTCTTGGCCATAGTGAATTCATGGTATTATTTTTTTCACTATTTACTGCTCAAATAATTTAAATTATTTTAAAATAGTTCTTTGCAAACCTTAAAGTACATATATTGTCAGCTATTAGTTCTGTCACTAATGTTTAAGAAGCTTTTAGCATTATCTTTTTCCCTTTAGAATTATATTTGGAGTGTGGAAGCTAAAGACTAGATATTAGAAACAGATAAAAGGTTTAAATCTTTGGATTTTTTTCTCTGACCACACTAAGATAGTTTCCTAATCAAGTTAGAGGCAACTGACCTTTCAGGTTCTGGATAAGATTGAAAAAAAATTAAATTTAGATAACGGAATAAATTCCATTATTAAATGAGTAAGTGAGAAATACATATATACATACATATCAAAATATTCAGTTAATCAACTAGAATTTTCTATTTTTATTGTCATTATGTATATTATTTTTTGCTTTTGTTACTTTGATTTGCATTTATCTATTCAGGAAGTCTTTCTGTGCTTCATTTTTATTCATCTTTTTATTCATTCCCTAACTCTAGTTTGTTTTTCCTGGCTTTCCCCCATGCCTTAAAATCTGCTCCTTCTCTTCTCCATTCCTGGCTTTTTTCAAGTCTTAGCTACAGTTCTACCTTGTGCAAAAAGCCTTTCTCCTTCCTTAATTTTAGTGCCTTCCTTCTGAGACTATTCCCAATTTATATTTAGATAACTTGTTTGTACTTAATTCTTTTCTTAAGCTTCCTAATTACACTGTGAACTCCTTTAGCATAGTTACTGGGGTTTTTTTGCCATTTTTTTGTAACCCCAAGCACTTAGCAGTACTTGCCACATTATGGTTCCTTAATAAATGCTAGTTGCCCTACTGATTGTCTGGTAGAAAGATTTCTTTCTTAGTTTTTGAGAAACATTCATATCATATTGATGTTAATTGTTCTTCATTTATTTGTTTATTTATTTTTGCTGAGGTAGTTGGGGTTAAGTGACTTGCCCAGGGTCACACAGCTAGGAAATGTTAAGTATCTGAGACCAGAGTTGAATTCAGCTCCTCCTGACTTCAGGACTGGTGGTCTATCCACTATACCAACTAGCTTCCCCGTTCTTCAAATTTTTGATAGAGAATTCTCCTTTAAATCTGTAACAGTCCCTTTCAGAAAATGCCATTTTTCTTTTAGTTCTAACTCCTACAACCATTTGTTTAATTTTTTTTATTTTCCCATTTGTTTATCTGTCTGCTAAATTTGTCTAAGCAAGGGACATTAATGTTTGCTATTATTGTTGTATTACTAGCTATGTTTTCTTGCTATTCAGTTGCTTTTTAAACTTCATTAATTTAGATGCTGTGCTATTTGAAGCATATAAACTTAATATTGATTTTGATTTACTGTCTATAATTCCTTTCAGAATGAATATAATTTCCTTTTAATCTCAGTTTATAATGTAAATTTTTTTTTTGCATTCTCTGATAGCATGATTTAAATTCCTGCTTTTTTTGGATTCATCTGATACATACTAAATTTTGTTCCAGCCTCTCATTTTTATTCTGTATATATCTTGGCTTTTTAGATGTATTTCTTGTAAAAGAACTATTGGAGGACTTTGTTTTCACATTGTCTATCATGCTTTCATTTTATTGAATTGTTCAATCCATACAAACCAAAAAATATTTATAAAACAGGGACAGTGCCTGGGGAACTAGGTAGTACAATGGATTAAGATCTGGGCTTGAAGGCAGGAAAATCTGGGTTCAAATCCAGCCTCAGACACCTATTAACTGAGTGACTCTGGGCAAGTCACTTAACCTTTTTTACTCAGGTTTTCTAATTTATAAAATGAATGGGAGAAGAAAATGGCAAAACACTTTGTTATCTTGGCCAAGAAAACAGCAAATGGCATCACAAAGAGTCATACATGACTAAAAATGAACAAAAAATTAAATTGCACGGTGCCTGACACACAGTAGACATTTTGCAAATACTTATTTCTTCCCCCCTTCCCTATTTATTTTAATCTACTTAAAGTTATGAAGTTAGGCTTATGTTGTCCTCCATGTGTGTCTCTAATATTGAAATTTTTTTTAATTTAGTAATTTTTTATTCTCCTTGTAAGTACTTCTTTTAAGTTCTCCCTTTAAGTACTTTATCTCTACAAATAGGTTTTTTTTGTTTTTTGTTTTTTGTTTTTAATTCACTTTAAGGCAGTCCTATTTTTAATAGCTCTCTTCCCTTCCCTCTCCTGTTTATCATTCCTTTCCCCACTTTTGGAGTCTTAACTTATTTTTTTCTTCCTAATTATCTTATTCATCACTCTTTCATCCCTTTTTTTCTTCTCAGTTAAGTAATCAATTCAAAATCCTCATTCCTCTTCTCTCCATTTTCTTTAATTTGTTAGTTTTTTTTTTCTTTTTTGCATCTTTTTCTAAGAAGGACTTCTTTGCCTTGCTATTTTTAATTAGCTCTTATCTTGTCTTGCCTAGTCTAAACTTCTGTTATCTTTTGCATTATAGTGATCAGTTGTTAGGACTTGTTATGTTCTTCTGGGATGCATCTGATCCTTAAGTTGTTTACATATCTTGTTTTTAGATCAATTATGGGATTCTAATTGTTGCCCTCAGCCCAAACCCCACAGAAATCCTTAAACATGGGCCTCACTGGAACAATAAGCAGCTCAGCATATTCTGTGACCATGAGATCTTGTTTAAACATACCACAGAAATAAGCTAATAAGAAAACAATACCAACAGGATGCTGACTTTTCCCCTGTATGGTATCTATGCACTATACTTTTCTTTTTTTTTTTTTGCTTTCTGGGTACTGCATGCCCAGTTCCAATCAAGGCTTTAGGATCTCCCCATGTTAGCAAACTCCTCTAATCTCCATCTGTGTATCTTGTGATATAATCAGAATCATTTACTTTATAAAAATTCTTGTCTAACTTTGCTAGGCAACTATCTCCTTTAAGGAATGTAGTTCATTGAAAGCAAAAATCTCATTCAATGTCTTTGCTTGATTTAGGGACTGTATGAGTCCTGAATTTTTTTCAGATGACACTGTGGCACTTGCCTGGTACTCCAATATTTGGTGGCCCCTATGAAGTCGTTTTTAACTCAGAGCCTTTCCAGCCCAAGGTAATCCTCTCCCCCTCACTTTAGTCATCTGAAAGAGTACAGGACTCAGTTTCCAAATCAAGTAAAAACATTGAATGAGATTTATGTCCTCACTGGACTAAATTCCTTGAAGAAGTTAGCTACTTAGGAAAAGCAAGATAAGGATTTTTATGGAGTAAATGATGCTAATTTCTATCACAAGATAAATAGATTTTGAGGTTGAAGGAAAAATTGGCTAACATGAGGAGGTCCTAAAGCCTTGAAGTCACTGTACACGCAGTTACCCAAAATAAATTCAGAAAATTCCACTCTGAGGGAGGGGGTTGGTGATATTAATGTATGCTATCATAGTTAAGCCTGAATTCATTATAATTTCACCCAAAGCATAGCAAAGAAGGATAGAACATAGGCCCCAAATTGGGGAAAGGTCCCATCTGTGGTTTGGAGTCCATCATCCTACTCAGACTCTTGTTGGTACTACTTTTTTATTGGCCTATTTCTGTAGTGTGTTTAAACCAGGTCATGTGATCACAGAGCATACTGACCTGCTTATTGTTCTATTGAGGCCTATGATTAAGGATCTTTGTAGGGTTGGGCTGAGGACAAGAATTAGGATCTCATTGTCAATAAATTTTGCTTCCATAGAGATCATATTTTCTCTTAATATTGATTGTTGCTTATCTTCCACATTTTTTTTCACTTACATATATTTGTATTCCCATTCTGTTCTTCTCTTTTTAGCTTATTTTTACTCATTACTATGGATTCAAATTTGGTTTTTTTAAAATTCTCCTAATCATTTCTGTTGTGCAGGTTGTAGGTTTCGCCATTTCTTTCCTTCTGCCTTCTCTCAATAGTGAAATTTCTCAAACTTTTATAATTCTTTCTTAAACCATAAGTTCCATACCTTCTCAGGAATCCATAAGATGCTATATTCTATTAAGTATTGATTTAGTTTTTGTTTTTTTTTAATCTTGAAATATTTAAAATGTCTTAGTATTTCTTTAAACTTCTGATTTTAGCTTTTTCTCTGCAGGTTTATCTTCTCCTCCTAGAGGTTTTAAACTAAATTTTCTTCCTTGTGGGATCTTTGATTGTTTTAGTCTTTTCTCCTTATATTCCACTATTCCTCACTTTCTGCCTTCCTTACTCCACCCCATTTATTATAAATGTAAAACCATTCAAAGCTGTCTCAAGCTCCTTCTAATGTTGGGGAATTTTACTTTCCACTTGTCTCCTTGGTCAACTTTGAGGGTGGGAAAGAATGCTTATTGTCAGTCACAGATCAGAGCACACACCAGGAAAATAGTAAACATATCTCTCCCTAGATCATATTAACCTTAGAACTGAAAACTTATATAATCCCCTATTTATCTCTTAAAACAACTTCATGAAAAAAAACTGAAGTTTGAAATAGTGCCCCCTCTATTCTAGAAGCAGAACCCCACTTTAGTAAAGAGTAAAGTCAAGAAATGGGATGGGGAAAAAATGAACAAATTAGCAGAAAAAGATCCTGACTAAAAAGTTAATATGATAACAGGGAAAATCAAAACACAAATTCAGAAGAAGACAAGTGTCAAAACTATTACATCCAAAGCTTCAAAAAAATGAATTGGTCTGAGGCCATAGAAGAGGTCAAAAATCTTTCAAAAATCAATTAGAGAAGTAAAGGAAAAATTGAGAAGATAAATGAATGAGAAAAGAAAATCATGAAAAAAAAAGAGTTAACATTTTAGAGAAGGAGGTTTAAAAAAATACTGAAGAAAGTAACACCTTAGAAAAGAGAATAGACCAAATAGTAAAAAAGGGACAAAAATCTGATAAATAGGAGAATGACTTGAAAAACAAAAATTAGCCAAATGGAAGGTATACAAAAATTTAATGAAGAAATTCAATTAAAAAGTTGAATTCACCAAATATAAAAAACTATACAAAAGAAATAATTTCTTAAAAATTTGAATTGGACAAATAGAAACTAATGACTTCAAAAGACATTAAGTAACAAAACAAAATCAAAAAAATAAAAAATAGGATAAAATATGAAATATTTCATTGGAAAAACATCTAGCCTGGAAAATGGATCAAGGAAAGATAATTTAAGACCACCCAAAAGCCATATTCTCAAAAAAAAGTGTATGCATGTACACATGTATGTACCTAAACATGTGTACACATATGTGTATGTTGTGATTTGTGTGTATGTGTATTGTTTACATATGTGTTGTATTTTTATGTGTGTGGAAAGAGAGATAGAGAGAAGGGGGAGGGAGGAAGAAAGGGAAGGATGTCACCTTTCAAGAAATTATCAAGGAAAGGTCTAATATCCTAGAACCAAAGGGTAAAATAGGAAAAAAGGAATTTACTGCTCACCTCCTGCAAGAAATCCAAAAATGAAAACTACCATGAATATTATAATTAAATTCCAGGTCACTCAGGTCAAGAAGAAAATATTCCAAGCAGTCAAAAAGAAACAGTTCAGTTATAGAGCCATTGTCAGGATTACACAAAATTTTGTAGCTTAAAGGATCAGAAGTTTTGGAATATGAGAATCTGGTGAGTAAAAGACTAAAGATTACAACCAAGAATCACCCACCCAGCAAAATTTATATTTGGGGGGTGGGAATGAAGGTTCAATGAAATGAGGACTTTCACATTGAATAAAGAATTTGACTTTCAAATACAAGACTCAAGAGAAGTATAAAGAGATAAACAAGAGAGAGAAATTATAAGGTATTCAATAAGATTAAACTGGTTACCTTCCTATGTGGAAAAATGATACATTTAACTCCTAAAAACTTTATCATTATTAGAACAGTTAGGAATATGCACATAGAGGACACAGGTGATTTGAAAACGATGGGATGATTATCTAAGAAAATTAAGAAATGATAAAGAGATGTGCACTGGGAGATGAGGAAAGGGAGAAGTCAAAAGGAGTAAATTATTTGGCATAAGAAACACTTAAACATTGGAAGGGAAGATGAAAGAGGTGGGAGAAAGGGAACATGTCAACCATATTCTTATCAGAATTTTACTCAGAGAGAGAGTAATCATAACTAATAAAAATTTACTGCAAGTTTCTTTTAATAAAGATTTCATTTCTCAAATATATAGAAAACTAAGTCAAATTTATAGAAATGAGCCATTCCTCAATTGATAATTGGTCAAAGAATATGATCAGGCAGTTTTTAAAGAAAGTAACCAAAGCTATTTGTAGTCATATGAAAAAATGTTCTAAATTGCTATTGTTTGGAAAAATGCAAATTAAAACAACTGAGGTACCATCTTATACCTGTCAAATTGGTTTATAGGACATTAAAAGAAAAGGACAAATGTTGGAGATGTGGGAAAATTGAGACAATAATGCACCTTGGTGAAGTTGTATACTGATTTAACCATTCTGAAAAGCAATTTGGAATTATGCTCAAAAGGCTATGGAGGGGCAGCTAGGTGGCGCAGTGGATAGAGCACAGCCCTGAAGTCAGGAGGACCTGAGTTCAAATCTGGTCTCAGACACTTAACACTTCCTAGCTGTGTGACCCTGGGCAAGTCACTTAACCTCAATTGCCTCAGCAAAAAGCAAAAAAAAAAAAAAAAAAAAAAAGAGAAAAGGCTATGGAACCATGCATATCCTTTGACTAGGAAATACCACTGCTTTGTCTGCATCCAAAAAAGATAATAAAGAGGAAAAAGGAAAAGGATACAAAAATATTGCTCTTAATGATAGCAAAGAATTGGAAATCGAGAGGATGCTCATCAGTTGGGGAATGGCTGAACAAGTTGTGGCATATGAATGTAATGGAATGCCATAAAAAATTATGAGCAAGGGATTTCAGTAAATCCTAGAAAGACTTACATGAACTCATGCTGAGTGAAATGAGCAGAACCAGGAGAATATTATTCACACAGTAACAGCAACATTGTTCATTGATCAATGATGCTTGACTTAGCCTTTCTCAGCAATACAGTGATTCAAGTCAATTTTGCAACACTTATGATGAAAAACACTGCCCATCTCCAGTGAAAGGATCAATGGACTCTGAAGAGAGATTAAAGCATGCTTTCTCTTTATTTTTTTCTTGAAGGGTTTTTGTCTGTGTTTTCTTTCACAACACTACCAACCTGGAAATACCTTTTTCATGACTGCACATGTGCAACCTATATCAAATTGCTTACCTCCTCAATCAAGGAGGGAGAGAAAAAAGGGATAGAGAGAATTTAGAACACAAAAAAATTTTAAAAGAATGTTAAAAGTTTTTTTTACATGTAATTGGGAAAAATTAAAATATTAATTTTTTAAAAAACAAAATAAACACATCTTTGTTTTGCAGCAATGTGAGTAACCCACAAAATCTTTTCCCCCCTATTTATTATATAGTCAACAATAGAAAACATTCAGTTATCATCTCACCAAAGTCCCTCTACATCTACTCAAAAACCAATACCTACAAGTGATTCATCACAACCCTCTTTAAATCAGCAATCTGGATCTGAGCAGAGATGTCTTCCTAAAGGTTGGGAAGTCCGGCATGCACCAAATGGAAGACCTTTCTTCATTGACCACAATGCCAAAACTACTACCTGGGTAACTTTAATAAATTGTTTTTTATTTAATAAGCCTTTATTAACCAATTGCATTTTGTATACTGGATGTTGGAGATATTTTAAATTAACAGTAAATAATACATTTTTATATTTAAACCTAGTTTTTATTATGATCATTTTAAAGTCAATCAGTCTTTTATGATATTGTCTTTATGGTAATACTGATTATTATATATAATCCTAATTTTTTTTTCTTTTTGCTGAGGCAGTTGGGGTTAAGTGACTTGCCCAGGGTCACACAGCTAGGAAGTGTCTGAGACCAGATTTGAACTCAGGTCCTCCTGACTTCAGGGCTGGTGCTCTAACCACTGCGCCACCTAGCTGCCCCTATAATCCTAATTTTTAAATAATCATTTGTTCTTTTACATGCTAGTTATGCATGGTTAAGGAGATAAAAATGAATAATTTTAATGGAAATTCCATTCCAAAAGAAATAAAATATTAGTTTCACAAAATTGAAACCAAGATTATTATGCCCCCCCAAAGCAGGTTTTTTGAAAGAAGAAAAATTCATCATTTCCCAATCATGGTATTGAGAAAGCATTATATTTTATTTGAATAATGAGGAGGAAAAGATGTCAATATAATTTCTCTTCTTTCTGATCAATTTTAACGCATCAAAAACTTAACAGAAATTAAAAGTTTCTAAACATCATTTCAGTCTTTTTTTCCATTGTACAAAAAAGGCATTTCTTTTAAAATGGTATTATATAAAACTTAGTTTCCCTTTAATCATCCTTATGCTGTATTCCTAGCTTATTATGAACTGTTTTAAAAAATTCCAAAGAAAATTTAATTTTTCCATCCTTTCAAAGTTTATGGAATAAATCAATAAATATTTTTAATTACCAAGCAACAAGCATTATTTAAATGTGAGTTAGGCACTGTGTATAAAAACATAAGAGCAATGTGATTCCTACTCTCAAGATGCCTATTTTCATGGGGAATACATGTTCACAGATGGGTAAATATAGGATATGCACAAAATGAATATAAACTTATTTCAATAGTTTGGGGCATCCTAATTGTGACTGGAAATCAAGAGAGGACTCTTGAAGCAAGTGAAACTTGAAGCTTGAAGGCAAAGCAGCTTCTGCAAAAAACAGAGAAGCAGGCAAGAACATTGAAAAATTATTAATCCTCCATTGCTTCATCAGGCTGTCCTGTGTTAATGGAAGTCTTCAACAGGATTTATTTTTGGTACACTTATCAGAATATAATTTCTAGTATATTTATAGCTTCAGACATGTTAACATGCATTAGGAAGAGTTATAATATTGGATTACATTTCATATAAAATAAATTTATGTACATAAATATTTCAAGTAAAGAGAACAAATTGGTGACTTTTTAAAACACTTCTAAAGATAAACCTTTTTTGATAAAGAAGACTCCATTTTAATAAACTTAACAGTGCTGATAAATTGAGGAACCATGACATAATGGGGGAAAAAAACTGGATTCTGAAGAAGAAGATTTAGTATTGGGTTCTAGCTCCATTATAATCAAGCTATGGGTCACTTACTTTCTGAGAGCCATAGTTTCATCATTTTAAAATGGGGATTATAATACATGTACATAATAATACATGGGAAATAAAATAGCATGAGATGACATAGAGAGCCTTAGACTTAGAGTCAGGAGACCCAGATTCAAATCCTACATCTCTGAGTGTGAACATGCCATCTGACCTCACTGGACTTCATTTTCCTCATCTGAAAAGTGAGATTTTAGATGAGATGATTTTTAAATCCTTTCCAAATCAATTCTCTGTAGGGATTCAGACAATATCCTGTGACATATTATCATATAAATATCAGTATCATTAAGCTAGGATGATACTGTTGTTTAATCTTTTTTCAAAAAGAATTTATACTTTATGAGAATTAAATAGAAAATGTAATTTTATTTTATCTACCCATTATGAAAATTAATTTTTCTCTGGAAAATCTACATGATGTGTTTTATAGAAGGAACTTACAGTTTAAAAGTTGAGACCAATACAAAAGGACTTAGAGATCCTTGCTGTGGTGCAGCACTTCACACCCACCGTGTATATCCCTCTCCATTGTTCATACAACATACACTGGTAGAATATTGGTATTAAAAACATGGTCCTTTGTTTCAGAGAATAGTCTGGGTTCATTAAAGGAGATATGTAGTTTCCTAAAGGCAGTCCAGCCTGTTTTCCTTTTCTTAATTCTGGGCCCATTGTTTATTTACAATATCTGTCCAAGGTATATGTGCTGATGGGCAAATTCTATAGGTTGTCCATACAGTTGCATTTTATGATGTGATTCATAAACATTCTCTATACAACTTGTTTTTTCTAATGTAGATGATTGTCCCAGATACTTATGGTCACATAGATAATGAATGTCATGTATAGAATTCAGATGATATTAAACTCAGTATTTTTTCTACTACTTAGTCAGATTTTAGAGACTTAGAAATAAATTTCAGTCTTATTCTTAAACTTTCCATGCACTAACATGTAGAAAAAAATCTTGTGTAGCCAAAAACACCTTTGGAAAGCATTAATTAAATCTACATAATTTCTGTAAAAGAGATGACAATGCTAAATTCATTCTGAAAAAAAAAAATGGTCCTTAGCACTTCTTTTGATAGTGTAGACCTGGCCAGAGTAGTAAACTGTACAAAGAGACATAATCATCCCTAGCTCCCAAATTATGCAAAACTATAATTATTAATGGACTTTTTATTTAACGGAGGGAATTGGAAATGTCTTCAGTATGATAAAAATAAGGTATTCTCATCATGCTTAAATATGGTTTTTGTTCTGTTGATTGCTATACCAAAAAAGGAAGATCCAAGATTGAAAATTCCACCTCTTCTGAAGAGAAATACTTCCCTTGATACTGCGGATCTAAGTCCTTTACCTGTAAGTTTTTGGAATTCTTGCAGATATAACTTGAATATATGAAGCATTTTTAATTTTGAGATATGATATGTTAACTTGTGGTTTTTTAAATGTTTTTAAAATCTGTTCTCAAATTCTGATTCCTGATAAATATTTCTTGATGCAAAAAATGTAATATGCTATATCAGGTGTATTGTAGAACCATTGATATTTTCCTATCTAAGCAGCTAAAAAGTCCCCAAGTGAAGTTGAAATCCTATCTTTATTTTAGCCAGGATGGGAAGAGAGAATTCACACAGATGGAAGAGTCTTCTACATAAATCACAGTATGTACACTGTGATCTTCAATTATTACATTTTTGTTATATTTAATTTTCTGTATGAGAAAGGAAAAGAATACATTTTTCTCCTCAGATATAAAAAGAACACAATGGGAAGATCCTCGATTGCAGAATGTAGCAACAACTATACCAGTAAGTATCTCTTTATGTGGTTGTACTTTTATAAATACTATCAGCCCTGAGTCATCCTCCCATAAACTATCTGCTTACAGCTTAGAAGGCATTGGAAGAGAAAAAAAAATTTGAGATTTCTTCTCCTATCGTCAGTCTCAGTTACCAGACAAAACTATTTAAACCAAAATACTTTATTCCCAACCTTCCCTAATAGCCAGGGCAAGGTATGAAGCAAACAGACACTAAGAAAGAACAACTAACCTCAGGCTTTGCATTAGTCTGAGTGGAAATACTCCACAACAGGGAGAAGTTCAACAGAGGCCAAGATGGGGGAGGTAGGCAACTTTCTAATTCCTCCTGAGTCATGACTTGATTATTTTGGTTAAAATATTGTGAATTCTTTATTAAACACATCCATATTGAAAAGTAAATATGAAAATGTATGATGATTGCTAGATTGCCCTCTGGTTTTATCAATACTTTTTATTTTATTCATCGCATAATTAAATTTATTACAAGACATAATTAGTTATAAATAGTTACTTTTTTATTTTAGCTCCTATAATTTTAATTGTGCACACTTGGTTGAATTTGAAGTTTCTATTACTTTGAAAGTACTGTTTTGATGTTTATATCTTTCAAATAATGCTTAAGAAAGTATTCTTTCAGCTGAGAAAAAATAACTTTGAAAATTTGTTTGAAAATGGAGTTTTTAATTTCTAAGGCTTCTGTCCATAGAAGAAAGTCCTTAGATCTAACAAATCTAAGAATGTTATGTACAGAAAATATAGAATCAAAATAAAATTCTAAATTATTTTAAAAGAGAATATTATAAAACTTATTTTAATTATCTAATTTTTTTCAAATAAAGGCTGTACCCTATTCTAGAGATTACAAACGAAAGTATGAATTCTTCAAAAAGAAGATGAAGAAGCAGGTTAGTAACATAACTAATAAATACTTGTATTTGTTATAATGATCATTGTAGGAACTATTGACAATTCATAAGAAAAAAACAACAAAATTTTAGTTGTTAAATTTTAAAGAACTTTTTTAAGGAGAAAGAAGAAAGGGATGCAATGAGAAAAGGATTATAGGAAGGATAGTTTTATTCCTTTGAATTTTACTATTTGTTAATTAATTTAAATGTTGGGTACTTTTTCTTCCTGAATGGTTTCTTGGGAACAGTTTGGTAATCCAGAAAAATCAAGGATTTAGGATTTGGCTGCCATGCTTTCTCATTTTCAAGTCCCAGCCCAGGGAGATTCCATAAAGTTATCCTGACCCATGAATTCAACAAATAATTTTTAAATGCTTTCTCTGTGCAAGTCACATTCCAAAATTATACACAAATAGATATATACAAAATAAATAGGAAATAAATGAGAGAGGTACTAAAATTAAGAGGGACTGAGAAAGTGGGCCTTTAAGTGGAATTTAAAGGAAGTCAGGAAGCCAGGTGGTAAAGATGATAAGGGAGGGCATTTTAGGTATGGGGTAACAGCCAGAGGCGATGCTCAGAACCAAAAGGTATGGTGTATCTTGTCTGTGGAATGGCTATGAGGCCATTGTCCCTGGATCAAAGAGTACATCACAGGAAATAGGATATAAGAAGACTTGGGAAAGTAGGAAATGTTTGGTTTATAAAGGGCTTTAAACATTAAACATTGGATTTTGTGTTTGATCCTAGAGGTGATAGGAAACCAGTGGAGTTTATTGAGTAGGAAGGGTGCCACTAAATAGGGAGAGATTGAAAATAAGAGATGGATGAAGTAGTAGACACAGTAATCTTTTGGAGGATATGGATTAGAATTGGATTGTTTGAATAGGTAGAGAGGTTAGCCTCATTAAGGAGTAAGGCTGCCTTACCATATGAGACCGAGTGAATGATAAAATGGCAGAAGGCATATGAGTAATATGAGATAAGGAAAATGGCAGGTAATTGAGTACTGAGAAAAATCTTTTGCATTGGCTCTTAAAAAATTGTTGATAATCTTGAAAAGAGCATTCTCAATTTACTGCTGAGGTTTAAAGCCAGATTGCAAAGAAATGCCAAATGTGTAGGGGGTATGAAAATGAAGGCAACAGGTTGTAGTCTACTCTTCTGGAAGTTTTTCTGTGACAGGGAGAAGAAAAATAGGAAAAAAAATATTTTGAGGGATTATCAGAGTTGAGTGAAAAGTTATTTGTTTTGGAGTTGGGGGGCTGGTTTTTTAGGGGTTTTTTTTAAGGATAAGGAGACTTTGGTGGCTATGTAGGAGCCAGAAAGTTTGGAGAGTAGTGAAAGAAAAAATTAATAGATCTATTCAAAAATATAAATTGAAGGGTTGGCATTGGGAAGGAGAAGGGTCACCTCTTTATCAGAGACCAGAACAAAGGAGATAATAGAGTATGAATTAAGGGGAAAGATTTTGCATACTTTTTTTAAGCCTCTCTTTTCTGAAAAATGTAAAATGCAAGATCTTCTGAGAATAAGAAGGAAGAAGATATATCAGGTCATAGATTAGACTTGGACAGGATTTGAAAGGTCATCTAATCCAACCCTCTCATTTTACAGATAGGGAGTAATATGAAAAATTTGAAGAGAGTTTTGGAGTAGCTGCTATGGTAAATGTGATAGGAAGTCAGAGGCAAAAATTGTCCTGTAGCAATGAGGATCTAATTGAAATTGTTATTTTGTAGTGAACTCGGTTGTTTTGATTGCCTCATTTTCTCCAGGCAGCATTCAAAAGCACATGAGTAATAATAATTGAGAAGGCTGATAGTGGAAGTAACCCTGGGCTGAAATTTGAAAAAAAAAAATGGAGGCAAAGGACTGAAGGGAAGTTGATGATGTATGGTTGAATTTGTGAAGAATATGAAGAGAAAGAAGTAACATCAGGGTGAAGATGGTGGACTAATTGCTGAACTGATAGATAAGGAGTTTAGAAGAAATAAGACAGAGAGGAAAAACTTAAAAGAAAGGAAGTTGTAGTCAGAAGATTTTAAGAATTATGGATAATGGAGGTAAAATCGTTATTAAACTGAGATGGAGTAAAGAAAGAGGTCAAGGAAGTTTTAGAATTTGATGAGTAGAGACATGTCATCTGAAGAATGTAAGTATGAAGAAAAGGATTAAAGTGGAATAGGATACTGTGAATCCTACTGAACTTCTTAAGAAAGGAATTAGATAATTGTGATGAGATTCACAGGTGATGAAGATGGATGGAGTAAACCTCAAGAGGAAAGGTGGTGATCAGTGATGTTGGCAAAGAAAAACAGCCTTCCTTCTGGTCCAATGCTTAAGAGGGTATGAAAGAAGGAACACTAGTACTGGAAAAGTAGCTTAAAATTGATTGTGTTTCTGAGGATCCTAGCTTTGGAGCTGTAAGGGACCTCAAAAGTTATTTAATCCAGCCCCTACATTTTACAGGTGAGGAAATTGAAACCTAAGAGAGTTGTGAATAGAGCAGAAAAGGATATAGTAGGTTGTTGGGATTGGGGCAGGAGTAAGTTTAGATGGATGCCCATGAATATATAAGAAAAAAAAATAGGAGAGAGTAGTAAATTTAATCTCAGCTGTTGTTAACTACAAAACAGGGATGTGGAATGAAAAGGAAAAGGGGATTTGACAACCATAGCATAGGGGAATGACCAATTAATAGGGGTTTCTATCCTCTAAGATACTGGGATGATTAAGCACAATTTCAGGCTTCTCTGTTTCTGATTCCAGTCTGGGAGCTTCATCCTAAAGTAAAGGTTTGAGGCTTACCTAGAAAATATTTTGAACATTACAGAAGTATGCAGTTCCCAGTCTTTGAGTCCTAGAAGCAATGGTTCTCCCTAATACTTTTCACGCTCTGAGGCTAGGAATTTATGATAACTTAAACCTTCCCTCAGACTATGCCCTCTTTTACCCTCTGTGCTTGTGGATATTATATAGGTGGAAGAAAGCCAGATGAGTCTCTGCTTTGGTCAGGAGACAGGGAAGAGAGAAAGGCTCTTGAGAACTTTAGGTCTGATCAGTGTTCTCAGCTTCAAGATTAGGTATTCGGAAGTCAAACTATACAACCTATTAACATTACTGAGGTAGGTCAACATAGGTACAAAATCATTTATTTTGGTTAAACAACTGTTTGTGACTTGCAGCTACTGATTAATAAGAAATCAGATTTACAGTTAGATGAGACTACAATCCAACTCATTCACTTAACAGGTGAGGAAACTGAGGGTCAGAAGGGTTTAAGGATTTTCCAAAGGTTCTTAACCCCTTTCCTGGGCATGTGACATCTATATCTTTTCCTAATTCCTGATTAAAAGCAGTACATCACAGACATTTGGAGCTAAATGGATTAATTTGCATCTAAAGCTGTTTTAATAAATTCACTATTAAGCAACTGACTTCTTTAGATATATAATGCAGTCATGTAGTTCAAAGCAATATTATCAATTATAACAATAACAAATTAAAAATGAAATAAAATTATTTTAATCTAGCTTAAAACATAATAGCACTATATGTATACATATATGACAAACAATGGAGTGAAAACATTAAACTCAGTTATGGATGAATAGTACCTGGCACACAATAAACATGCAATAAATTCTATTTAAAGTACATGGGAAGGGGAGGAAGAATAAAAGTAGGAGTAAAAATAATCTATCCAATTTATTCTCCATTTGGTGTCCTGGTTTCCTCATTAAAATACTTTGTTGCCAGTTGTCCAGTGACAGGCTTTTTTCTTGGACACAGAAATAGAACAATATAGAAGATAACTTTTAATCCATAAGTAGAGTATATAGATTTTTTGTGTAATATGAAAGGAAAAAAAAAGTTTTCCCTGATCAAAAATATCTTTCTAACTAGCTCACTAAACAATGCCTAAACTTCCCACTATCAGAAAACTATATCGAGTAGTTTTCTACAAAACTATATCAAGAAAACTATTTGCTTGAGGTGAATTACTCTATTTCAAAGTATCCCTTATTAAAAATAAATGATTTGGGATGGTTTCATATCATTATTAGTCATTAACATTATGGCCTAGATTAGCTCATACTGACAGTTACATGAAATAGGAATAGTGATTTATATTTTTATACACAATATCATTTGAATCTCCAACAATACTGTGATAATATGTGGTAATGCAGATGAGGTTGAATGTAAATGACTTGTTCATGTGTAAGTTCATTCACTGTAAGTGTAAGAAGAAGCATATGAATCCAGATATTTCTGACTCTTAAATCTAACACTGGCAAGCAGACTTTCTTTTGCAATATAAATAGAACATAGGATACCAATTATTTCATTAAAAGGAAAAAGAAGTGTCATCTGACCAAGATGACTACTCACAGCCAGATGGGCCAGCCTTGCTCTTTTATTTCCTATAACTACTCCACCAAAAACCTGAAATTCAAGCCAGAATAAATAATGATCAAGAAATCCACTAAGAAACTCTTTAGCCAGGACCTCTGAAATAATAGAAAAAATGTATCGCAGGAAAAGCTAGAGCCAGCACAGTTTGCATCCACACTGTGCCACCTAGTGTCCAGTGTACTTAAATATAGTTTTCATTACCCTTTTCATTTTTATTATATTGCAAAAGTGACAGGGGAAAATATTTGTATTTCTTCTATTTGTTGGCATGTCTTTCTGGTTTATATAGTAGGTTTAGCTTTACCAGAAGCATAATCATTTTTTCATGAGGTGGGATGATTTTGATTGCAATTTTTTTTACAATATTGATATCTCCTAGAAAGTTGCAGAGGATATACTCATATTTAAAATATTGTTAGATAATTAACATGTATTAGACTTCCTGCCATCTGGGGGAGGGATGGGGGTTAGGACAGAAAAATTTGTAACAGAAAGCTTTTCAAGGGTCAGTGTTGAAAAATTACCTATGCATATGTTTTGCAAATAAAAAGCTTTGTTAAAAAAAAAATCTTAAAATATTGTTAGGCAATGTGTGGATTTATTTTGTTCTACAATTCATGTCTGTAATCAGGGTTTTATTTTTCCTATTTTCCTATTGTGGGAGAGAAGGGAGAAAGTTGAGAGGGGGACAACATATTTTTCTTAGAAAAAAAAAGTGGAAATAAAAAATGCAAGGAAGCCTTCAAGTATATTTATGTCAAATTTTAATTTGTCTTTGTAAATCTGTAGAGAACCTTAATTCCCTAAAATTTTGTGATATGCAAAGAGAGAGAAATTCAGGAAAGAATAGTCAGACTACTAGAATAAGAGTTTGCACTTATCTAGCACTTTACATTTTATAGCTTACTTTCTTTATACCACTCAATGAGATAATTGGTAGAGATATTATCCCCAATTACAAACAGAGAACCTAAAACTATAACAGCGAGTTTAGGTGACTTATCCAAAACATAGCTAGTATAAGTAGGAGCCAGGGGTCAACATTTTCTCAGTTCAAGGCTCTTTCTACTACATCAAGGTTCATATCTCAGAAGAGCATAGTAAGGTAAGATAGAAGTGAGAGGAACCTTGTCAGTAAAGGCTAGTGAGAAGAAACCCAAACCTGATGGAATGTCAGTAGGCTTTGGCAGAGAGGTGCCAAGAGAAGAATGCTTCCCTCTACTGTGAGGAGAGAATTACTAGAACAAATAAAGTAGCTCTCATAAAGGATGGTGAGAGAGGCTGAACCTGTGATTTCACTTGTACAGAAAAATTTCCAGATGAAAAAACTTAATCCTCTACCTATACAGATTGGCCCCTTCAGTGTAATCTATAGTATGAGTATTAGCACTGAGAGGTTAAATGATTTGCTTTATGTTACCTAGTTTATGAGATACTGGGACTTGAGACTTCTTGGCTCTAAGGCCATCTCTCTATCCATTATGTCACACTACCACTCAACAGACAAACATAACTGACAACAGATTTTAAAGTTCACAAAGAAATTTATATTATTACATTTGACATTGCCATTCTGTGAGAGAAGTATTGCACTTATTATTATTATTCATTTCCAGATAAGTAAGTTGAAATTTAGAGAGGCTGTGTCCATGGTCATGTAGCTAGCAGAGATGGAATATAAACCAAGAGTTTCCAGATTCTGAATCTGGTGTTCTGTTCATTACACTATGCTTCCTGTTAGAAGGAGAAAAGTGGGATGAGAAGGAATTAAAAGTATTTGAAGATAGGGTCTTTCAAACTTCAGATTCCCTTGCCAAATTCCTCATTTTATAACAATGATATATCACTATTCTTTTCATCCAGAATTAAAACTTTATAGCAAAGTTTGACTTATCTCTCTCTCTCTTTAAAGTCATAGTTTTTTTATGTCTAATTGACTCATTTTAGCACTCAGCTACTTACTATTGCTTATTGTTCTGTAATTTTATCATGTTTTTGTCATTCGCTCTTTTCCCCAACTGTATTTTAAGTTCCTTGAGAAATGAAAGCTTGTATTATCCATAATACCTTTTACAATGTTGAATATATAGTAAATAATTAAGACAATTTGCAGCATGTCCACAGAAGAGTAACCAAGATGGTGAAGAGATAAAACATGTGATTTAAATATTGGTTGATGAATTTGGAATGTTTGCCCTTAAGGAGGACAAGACTTAAAGGCTGGGAAGGAAAATTACAATATTCTTCAAATTATATAAGGGATTATCACATGGTGGAGTAGTATACTAATTCTTCTTGGTATCTGATGGAACAAAGAACAATAGACAGGCATATTTTTGTTCAATGCAAGGAAGAGTATGATAACAATTAAAGATGTCCAAAAATGAACTTCTTGGCAAGGTAGTAAGTTCCTTATCACTGGAATTGTTTAAGTACAAGTTAATTCTTTGTAATGTTCTTTACCACTTGAATTAGATCCCAGCTTCTTAAATTGAGTTGCAACCTCATATGGGGTCTCATGACTAAATATGGAAGTCATGAAATTATGATTTATTATCAGTAAATGTTTGATTTGTATGCCTATTTTACATAGCTGTATACCCAGAATCACACTCACACACACACACACACACACACACAATTCTTGGGTGAAAACAAGTCTTGAATGGAAAATTTCTTAAAGGAAAAGAGGTTGTGGGTAAAAAAAAAAAGTTTACTTTTTGCAAATTAAACATTTACTGATAATAAATCATGAAGAAGTTTGTTTTAAAACAATTCTTTGTGATGTGAGCAAGATTGTAATCACTCATCCTGCTTCCATAGTCATATACAAAGATAGTCCTTAAACTGTCTTATTTGTGTATCTAAAAAGTATACCCTACTTCCTTTTGTCTCACCTAGTAGCTGGTCAGTAGATATGCATGAGTTTGTTCTGGACAAAGACCTAGCTTAATTTCTCCTTCACCTCCTTAATTCCCTAGACTTTGCCCCTACTTCCTTGCCTCTCTTCTCTCCAACTTTAAAGGGCCATTTTTCCCTGAAAGATGTTGCTTAATCATATTTGCTTTAGCCTATGAGCTGTTTCACATCAGTAAATGGCATCTTTTGTGACTATGATAAATGTCTCATGTGAATTCTTCACATTTTGAACCACTCTCCCATCTTCTAGTACCTGTAACATTATATGCCTGATATAGCTCCTCTTTAGTATACATAGCAAATTTGCATGCTAATGAGATGGTTGTGCCTATTTTTACATAAAAAATTAAATCTTGGAGGAATATTTGATGCCTTTTACTGTTGCCAAAATTTTTGGGACCCCATATACGCAGTTTAAGAAGTTGTGGATTAAATGACCTAAGGCACCTCCCATTTCTAAGATTCTCTGAATCTCTATAGGGACTACCAGGAAAACAACAGACAAAACAGCATTGTATGCAGCAAAGAATGAATAATTCATTTTGGGTTGGGGCTACCATTTAACCAAGAATTAAAAAGCAGAATCAAACATAATGAGTCAACATAAAATGACTAGAAAATCTATGTGCATAATATTTAAATGACTGTTACTGATCTGATCTTTTTATCTGTATTCCTGAATAGACATATTATTCTTACCATCAGTAGCTTCATCCTCATACTTAAATAACAGTAATCTATAGATTTATATATGTTTTGAGGTGACAGCTAGGTGATACAGAAAGTAGTTACCCACCTAGAATCAGGAACAGGCATTTCTCTAAGTTCAAATTTGGCTTCACGTACTTCTTAATTGTGCTACCCTGAGCAATTAGCTTAACTGTTTGCCTCAGTTTCTTTCTCTGTAAAATGAACTGGAGAAAGAAATGGCAAATCCCTCCACTATCTTTGCCAAGAAAACTTCAAATGGGGTACTGAAGAGTCAGACGGGACTGAAACAACTAAATAAAAAATATGTATTTTGGGGATGTTGTTGCTGATACTGTCTTCCTATCTGACTGGTTTAACATTAGCATTGTGACTTATGTAGAAGAGAGCCTTAAATTGTAATGAAATTCCATGGATTGCAATATTATTTTCATATATATTTTAGTTTAAGCTAAAATTGCTCTCTTTTCTGAATTTTCAGAATGACATTCCAAATCGATTTGAAATGAAACTTCGCCGCAATACAGTTCTTGAAGATTCTTACAGAAGAATCATAGCTGTGAAGAGAGCAGACTTCCTTAAAGCTAGACTATGGATTGAATTTGATGGTGAAAAAGGATTAGATTATGGAGGAGTGGCCAGAGAATGGTTCTTCCTATTATCAAAAGAGATGTTTAATCCTTATTACGGGCTGTTTGAATATTCTGCTACGTAAGTGTTGTTATAATAAATGAACAAAATAAAAATTGCTATTCTAATACCTTGGAGATTTCCAGATTTATAATGTTCTTATAATAGAATTATTTTACTATAAAATACTTTACACAGTCACCATTTACCATTGTTTTTAAAGGAACAATGATTTGAATCTCTAAGATTGGTTACAATGGAAGCTTTATTTTACTGAAAATTGGAAATTTTTTTATTACATCTACTATTAAAAACATTTAGCCATCATTTGTTAAACTGTCTCATTCTGCATGAAAATCTTATATCCTTAGATCCAAGAAAAAAAATGTTTGATGGTAGGCCAAGAAAGAAAAAAAATGCAATAAAAACAATTTTAGAATTGGTCTGCTCTTTAAAAAAAAAAAGACTTTCTAAACC
>JAJPUD010000787.1:530750-545410 GCA_023553655.1 Myrmecobius fasciatus | reverse complement strand
GATAAATCCAAATTCAGGATTGTGTAATGAAGATCATCTCTCCTACTTCAAGTTTATAGGCCGTGTAGCTGGAATGGCAGTTTATCATGGCAAACTTTTAGATGGTTAGTATAATTGATGACTCCTAAGTTCTGAAAAAAAAAGTGTCATTCTTTCCATTTTACTAATTATTTTAAATCTCTTATTTGAAAGGGTTTTTTATTCGTCCATTTTACAAAATGATGTTGCATAAGCCAATTACACTCCATGACATGGAATCTGTGGTAAGTCAGTTTTAATTAATTTTGTCATTTGTAATTTAGGAACAGTGAAGTTTCAAAAGTTATAAATTTGAAATAGAAGGGGGTTTTTTAGGGAGTTGGAGTTATTGAGATTTTAAGTTCCAAATACATCTGTTAATATATTTCTTATTATAAGTGGAATGCATTTTTAAGATCAAAAATTAGCTTGTGGTCCTTAAGTTCAGTTCAACAAACTTTTGTTAAGAGCTTACTAGGTACAAAGCATGTTGCAAGGCACTGGGACTATGAAGGTGAAAATCAATATAGTTCCTAGCCTTCAATGAGGTTTTTTTTTTGAAAAGAGACATATTGCATACACACAAATAAATACTACCTAAAGTAAGATGCTATCAAGACCATAGGAGAGTCAAACAATTCTATAAGGAAATTTGAGGAGAAAATTCATCTGCGGAGGGAGTAGGGTAGGGATGGGATAGATCAAGAATAGCTCAAATGGTACTTGACCTAGGCAGGAAAAAAGAGAAATATTTGAATAAATAGGTATGAAGATGGACATTCCATGTATGGAAAATAACCTACCTAGATGCACTGAGTTGGGAGAATGAAAGACAAAGTAAGATATTGGCTAACAGTCAAGTTTGAATAAAAAGTAGAGGTAAAAAGGAGCAGTATAAAGTAAACATAAAAAGGTTGGAATTTGTGCAACTAAAATCAAGTCAGAGTAGTTGTATGTATTTTTTTCTGAGATGGGGGTAGAACTCACATAGACATTATTTATCCCATATACTAGAAGACCTTGATAACTAAGTTGAGTTTCTATTTTGTTCAAAGAACAATAGGTTAACCACTAAATGTTTTTGAGCAAGAGAACATCATAAATCAAATGTATATACTAGTTTTTTAGGTGAAGGAATTTTTGTTTGAAGAGTCGAGAGACTAGAGGCATAAATATAAAAACCCCAACAATATAAAAATAAAATTATTCTTAATATAACTGAAACTATTGAATTAATCTTCCATTTATGAAAAAGTATGTGTATGTGTGTATATGTGTGTGTGTATGTGTGTGTATAACTACATCCCAAAACCTTTGTAGTCAATGAAGTGCATTTTTTGTTACTTTTGTTTTATGTATAAGGAAAAAATTCACCAAAAGTAAAGGATTATACAGTGATTTGTGAGGCTAAAATGATTAGTTGAATTATTTGGCTTAGAAGAACACAGAAATCCCTTCAGTAGCAACCTGAATTTTTATAATAGCTACTATACGTAAGAAAACTTTTTAGAGTTAGTAACTTATCCAATGCTGTTTATCTCAATTTCTGACTAATGAGATTCCTAATGCTGTCTTGCCACTTCTGAAAGCCCTTATTACCACTGCCACCATGGATTTAGTTCTGGAAAACTTGAATAACATGTTTTAAGTTTTCTTAATTTTGAACTTGTATTCAACCTACTATAACACTTTATAGATTATTGATCATTTATGTTCAAAAAACAGAAAGATACTCAATCTTCATCTTCTACTCTACAGCATCCTGGCACCCAGCTTTATAAGTATGTGTGTATAGATATAAATATATATATATACATATATATATATCTGTGGATTCTAGCATTCTTACACAATATTGTTTCATGTCTTTCTTAAAGATATAACTTTTAAATATTTAATCATTTGTCTTTAAGGACAGTGAATATTATAATTCACTAAGATGGATTCTTGAGAATGATCCTGCAGAACTTGACCTGAGATTTACAGTTGATGAAGAACTCTTTGGGCAGGTTTGTAAATATTAACTAGATGAAACAATATAAATTAAAAAACTAATATACAAAGGGTAAAAGACACATGCTATGCATTCCTGTGTTCTATGGAATCTCCTTTCCCTGTACTTGATATCCTTTTCTTAGGTGAAAAAAAAAAGTTTTCTAGAACAAAATATTTTGTGACCTAAGTTCCTTAACCTAACATATTTAAGTTTTGACTTTTAAAGCACTTTAATGTAGCTTAAAATGCATATTTTGCCATCTGTTTTCTCATAAAACTAAACATATTTAGTTATACTATGTTTATTTTTAGACCCATCAACATGAATTAAAAAATGGTGGATCTGAAATAGTTGTCACCAATAAAAACAAAAAAGAATATATTCAGTAAGTATTTTGCTATTTCACATTATATCCTTCTTTTAAAATAACCAACTAGAAAAATGAGACCTCTCTCTTCCTACTTCCTCAACATTGTGAGTAGGATTCTCCTTAGCTTTAGCAGTTTCTGTATCATTTTTATGCAACAGCAATTTATTGTAATGATGAGCTACTCTGCTTTTCATCAGTATTTTTAAGTTTGAAGCTCTCCAAAGAACAGCTTCAACTACATAATTAATTCTTCTTTGGGATTCTCTTAATTGTCCTTTTTGTGATAATCTATTCAGTTTCTTCTTCTACAAAATCTAGCAATTTTAAGAAAAGTAGAGCTACCTCAAAAGGATTCATCCGATTCATCCCTCTGGCTCCACTAATTCATTAACTAAACCAAAGGTTCTTAACCCAAGTTCCACAAACCAATAGATTTTAGGGGGAGGTCTGTGAATTAAAAATTTTCAATATTTTAATAACTATTTCAATATGATTGCTTTCCTTTGCAACTTGTGTATTTTGTTTTAGGCTTTTAAAAGTTTTATTGTGAGAAAGGCCCCAGGGGCTTCACTAGAAGCTCTGGTCTAAACCATCTTGTTTGTAAAGGGATAAGAATGCCCCAGGCTTTGTGGGCAGTTGCTATAAGTTTATTTATGTTCTTTGTGAAAAGTTTTCTGTCATCGAATTGAACCACTCTGCTACCATAATGTAAGCCTATTTCTTCTTATTTAATTCTTTGTTCACATGAGATATATCTGGTAGGTAACCTTGTAATAATTCTTCAGGTACTTCAGTTATCCCTAATCTTCCTTTCTCTAGACTTATCAACCAGATTCTTTTAATCTTTTCCCATAGTTTCTGAATTATTTTAGTTTTTCTACTTGGGACTCCCTTCAATTTTTCCACAAAATGTGGAAAGAGAAATTTGACATAGTATTCTATCCTGAGCAATGCCTAGTGTAGGACATAATAGTACCATTCTCTGTTGTAGTCAGACATTTTGACATAGCTGTCACATAAAAGAACAATTCACTTTATCCTATGCAAACCAAAGAGTTAAGGACAACTAGGTGGCCTTGTGGGTAGAGCACTGGGCCTAGAGTCAAGAAAACTTCTCTTTGGGAGTTCAGATAGGACCTTTACTAGCTGTGTGACTCTGGTCAATTCACTTAATGTTATTTGTTTTAGTTTCCTCTTCTGTAAAGTGATCTGGAGAAGGAAATGGAAAACTTCTCCTACTGTCTTTGCCAAGAAAACTCCAAATGAGATCATAAAGAGTTAGACCAAACTGAATAATCAATGAACAACAAAAATACAGATTTCAAAGAAGGAAATTATAAAAAGGCAAATTTTGGTCGTCAGAGGAGGAACTTTATAATTATTTTAACTATGCATTATTTTTCACATAATTTCAGCTGAATTTTCCTAGTTTCTCATTCTCCAAGCCTGACATTGTAACTTCACTTTTTTTTTTAGAACTTTTGCCCAGCAGGTCTTCAAGGATCAGCTCAGGGCTCACCTCCTTCCTAAGGGAAGCTCTCCCTGATCCCGTTAGTTAATAGTCCTCTCTGCATCCTCAAATCTTCCTTTTATATTTGTATAAACGTTATATTCCCCAATTTGAATGCATGCTTCTTGATGATAGAGACTTTTATAAGTTCTCTCTATATAGAGTAGATATTTAATAAATACCCATCCAACTTAATTAAATTATTTGAGCTGTTCAAAAAAGCACTTTGGTGAAGCAGTGATCTACTAGATGTGTACAATGAGCTGTTCAAACAAATATTCAAATAGAGGCTTCATCTTCTATCACAGATGCTATTGAGAGGATCCTTACCTTAGGCAGAGAGTTGTACTAGATGACTTTTAAGGTTATTCTGAACTCTTAAAATATTCCATGATTCTAACAAAAGGAATTATTTCCTGACTTTTTTAATGCTATGATTTTCTTATTATACATTCCCAGTAGGATGTAGCTTTATAACTATAATACTGTATTCCTTATTTATAATAATTTTGTAAACTACTGAGATAATTATGTGTTTCCTTCTTGCTATTCTTGTGCCTTCCATTCCTTATTGCATTAATTGACTTTTCATTATAAAATACTGACATTTTACATTTTCATTTAGTCTTGTTATACAATGGCGATTTGTAAACCGAATCCTGAAGCAAATGTCTGCTTTTAAAGAGGTATTCATTTTATTTTCATCTGCTCTTCTAAAATTTCAAAAATGCATCTTAAGTTTCATAATATTGGTCCTAATCATTCCCACAAAAATCAAGTAAATATCTTAATTTTTTAATGTTTTTATATGTGAAAATAACATTATAGTTTAAGGGGAAATATACCATAATCTGGCAGAGAATAATGAGCTAATAGTTTTTTAAAGTTAATGTCTATATATTAACTATTTGTTATATTCTTGTTACTTCCTAAATGTGGGGTGGCATATCTAATCTGCATTTTCTTTTTACAGTATTTATTGATTTTTATTTATATTTTCTTTTTATATCATCTAGGTTTCTATCCCTCATTCCCTCCAAAAGAGCTTTCACTTAAAATGATTTTTTTTACAAAAGAAAAAACCATATTAAAATTAATCAACATTTTTAAAATTTGACATTATATATAGATTTCCCACCTCTGCAAGGAGAAGGGGAAGGCATCTCCTCATATATTTCTATGCTTCTCTCTGTTCTTCATATTTTATATTTCTTTTCTTTTTTTAATTTTATTTTATTTGAAAAACATATGTATGGGTAATTCTTCAACATTAACCCTTACATAGCTTTCTGTTACAAATTTTTCCACCCCTGCCCTAGATGGCAGGAAATCCACTACATGTTAATTATGTTAAAATAATTGACAGATCGAATATATGTATACATATTTCCACACTTATCATTGTTGTGCAAGAAAAATCATATCTACACAAAAGACATATCAGATAAAGGAAACACAATGCAAGCAAACATCATTCGAGGGCATGGAAATGTTATGTTGTGGTCCACATTTCACATCCCTCTCTCTGGGTGTATATGGCTTTCTTCAGTGAACAATTGGAAATGGTTTGAAACATTCCATTGTTGAAGGGAGCCATGTCCATCAGGATTGATCATCATATAAGTATTGTTGTTGCCGTGTATAATGATCTCCTGGTTCTGCTCATTTCACTCAGCATCAGTTCATGCAAGTCTCTCCAGGCCTCTCTGAAATTGCCCTGCTGGTCGTTTCTTACAGAACAATAATATTCCATGACATTCATATACCATAATTTATTCAGCCATTCTCCAATTGAAGGGCATCTATTCAGTTTCCAGTTTCTAGCCACTACAAAAAGGGCTGCCACAAACATTCTTGCACATGTGGGGCCCTTTCCTTCCTTTATGATTTCTTTGGGATATAAGCCCAATAGAAATGCTGCTGGGTCAAAGGGTATGCACAGTTTGATAACTTTTTGAGCATAGTTCCAAATTGCTCTCCAGAATGGCTGGATCCGTTCACAGTTCCACCAACAATGTATCAGTGTCCCAGTTTTCCCACATCCCCTCCAACATTCATCATTAACTTTTCCTGTCATTTTAGCCAATCTAAGAGGTGTGTAGTGTGGTACCTCAGAGTTGTCTTAATTTGCATTTCTCTGATCAATAGTGATTTGGAGCACCTTTTCATATGACTACAAATAGTTTTAATTTCGTCCTCAGAAAATTGTCTGTTCATATCCTTTGAACATTTATCAATTGGAGAATGGCTTGAATTCTTATAAATACGAGACAATTCTCTATATATTTTAGAGATGAGACCTTTATCAGAATCCTTAAATGTAAAGATGATTTCCCAATTTATTGCTTCCCTCCTAATCTTGACTGCATTGGTTTTGTTTGTACAAAAACTTTTTAACTTAATATAGTCAAAGTTATTTATCTGGTTTTCAATTAAGAGTTCCAGTTCTTCTTTGGACATAAATTTATTCCATCTCCATAGGTCTGAGAGGTAAACTATATTACGTTCCTCTAATTTACTTATAATATCACTCTTTATATCCAGATCATGAACCCATTTAGATCTTATCTTGGTATGTGGTGTTAGATGTGGGTTAAGCCCTAATTTCTTCCACACTAGTTTCCAGTTTTCCCAGCAGTTTTTGCCAAATAGTGAGTACTTATCCCAGAAGCTGGGGTCTTTGGGTTTATCAAAGACTAAATTGCTATAGTTATTGCCTAGTTTGTCTTGTGATTCTATCCTATTCCACTGATCGACTACTCTATTTCTTAGTCAGTACCAAATGGTTTTGATGACCACTGCTTTATAATATAGTTTTAGATCTGGTACAGCAAGTCCACCATCATCAGCCTTTTTTTTTCATTAATTCTCTTGAAACTCTTGACCTTTTGTTCTTCCCTTATTTTATATTTTTTACAACAAAGTGATATTTTTTATAGTTTATATACTGCAGTTTGTTTAACAATTCTTGAAATGATGAGCATATAATGTTTCTAGTTCTTTGCTACCATAAAAAGTGTTCTATAAATATTTTGGCATATCTAGTGTTTTTCTTTTTATTAGTGGAGTATATACCTAGCAATGACCTATTGTTAAGAGGGTAGTTCATTAATTTTTATTTGCATAATTCCAAATTACTTTCCAGACTAACTATACCATTTCATAGTTCCACCAGCATTGCATTAAATAGCCTCTCTGCAAGCCTTTCAAAATTGACTAATTCCCATCTTTTGAATTCTTTTACCAATTTTGCTTGGTGCAACTTCAGAGTTAATTTTGCTTTGTAGTTCCTCTTATTTTTAATAATTTGGAATATTCTTTCATGTGATTATCATTAGTTTATAAGTCTTTTGAGACCTGCTTTTTCATATCCCTTTAACATTTAACTATTCAGGAATTGCTTTTAGTCTTATTTATTTACTTCAGTTATTTATAATTGTCTTAGATTATCAAACTCATCAGAATTATTTTATCTAATTTTTTTCTAGTTGATTATTTCCCTCGGATATAATAGTTATGTTTGTGAAAAGTTTTTGGGTTTTTTTTTTATAATTGCCTCTATCCCTTATTTGTCTAACAAATTTTAAATGTTTTCTATTTGTAAGGGTTTTTTTGAACTTATACCACAAGATCTCATCAAAATTTTTGATGAAAATGAACTAGAGGTAAAATATGTTATCTTTTCATTTTAGCAGAAATTCTATAAATATTATTTTAGTCTTGATTTACAGTTTAGCATTTCTTATTTATATAGTTACTTATGTGTGGACTGGGAGATATAGATGTGAATGACTGGAGGGAACACACAAAATACAAAAATGGCTACAGTGTGAATCATCAAGTTATCCAGTGGTTCTGGAAGGCAAGTAAAAGCTCTGATTTTTATAAAATAATCTGGATTATATCTAGTATATTGGTGATCAGTTAGAGTCCATTCCATACGTGATGAGAAATACCAACTCAAATAACATAATTTATCTTTTTATTTTGGGATATAGAAAGGAATATTCCAGTCCTCAGTATTCATGCACTTAATTCTTTTCCCCTAATGTGATCCTACTTATTTGCTATGACCTAGAACGAAAATGAATGTTATCATTGAAAAAAATCCTTTCAAATAATTAAGATTTTTTTTCATGTAAATTTACAAGTAAAGACAAAAGAAAATTTGAAATATAGTGAAAGGCCAATATTGTTGTGCCTCAGATTCCCTGTCTCAGTTTCCCTCAATTGCTCTGTTCCCATGTCTGAGCCATAGTTCCCACATATCAGTTTCCCTTAATGCTACAGTTCCCATCTCCAAACTTCCCTTAATTGCTCTGTCCCAGAATAACAACCTCCCTCCTTCTGACCATCAGAAATAATTGGGCTCACATTCCAAAGGAGTTATGAAACCTCCAGATGGCCAGCCTCGACATACCCCTTATCTGTATGACCCAGACTTACTGTCTTCTCCCAGTTTCTGGCATCCTTTACTCCTTACCTACCAGAACTGAATTTATGGTTTCTTTGAACACCAGATGTGCTCAGCTGTTCCCATGAGTTCTTTGTCTCCCTGTGCTACAGAGATTATAAAATACGTGTTCCTGAGCAATGAGATGCTGAATACTTTGTACTACTCATTCGGCTGACATGGCTGTCAGTCTAAGTCTCTGGGCTGGACTGCGTACTTTGATACATGAGTCCCAGCAGTCCTGATCCATAGCTATGGATTCTGAACTCTCAATTAACATAAATATAGCATTACCTAATTTCCAATGTGTGATACTGCCTCAGTTTCTCCCTTAGCCTTACAATATTTGGATACTCAACTACTTGTTTAAATTTTGTGCCAGTAAAAAACAATGACAATCACTCACATTTATATATTATTTTATAGTTGTAAAAATGCTTTCATATGCATCATATCATATAATCCTTACACTAATCCTGTTGGACAAATATTAGCTCCATTTTACAGATAGAGAAACTAAGTCTCAGAGTAGTTAAGCAGCCAAGTTGAGACTAGAGCTGAGTCACTATTTTTACTCTGGTGTACTTTGTCCTGCATCATCTAGTTCCTTTTCACAAGAAACCAAAGTATGTAATGCATTCAGGAAAACTGTTACATGAAAAAAAGTAGAAGATGAATTTCTAGGAATTACTCTCTCCCTTGAACATCTTGGAGACAAGTATTTAAGAAAAAAAGAAAAAAGAAATCCAATCAGTCAGCCCCAGATGGCATAATGTACAAATATAAAAAAATCATACATATGTAAAAATTGAACTATAGCAACTTAATTACATTATGCTTCAGAATCCTGAGATTTTGTTTTCAAGTGTCCATAAAATAAGGTCTTTTGAGTTTTGTTTTTTGTTTTTGTTTTAAATTTTGTTCAGGCTGTTTTAATGATGGATTCAGAGAAAAGAATAAGATTGCTTCAGTTTGTTACTGGTACGTCACGTGTACCCATGAACGGATTTGCTGAACTATATGGTAAGGGTTTTCCATTCATCAGATGATCAAAAAAAATAAATTAAGTGATATCAATGGTAAGAAAGGAATTGTCTAAAATGTATGGACTTTTTCACTGCTTAGATTAATTTGGAAGTTTGCAATGTCAAGGAAACATGCTTATCTTCTAAAAAGAAATGGGAATTTTTTCTGCTATAATTTAAATAAGACATATAGAGTAAACCAAAATACATTTGTGTCTATACTTTTAGGATTGAAAATGAGTGGAAAAATCCTGAAAATACTGAAATTTCATAAATTATTTACTATCTTTAAATTCTCATTATAAATTCTGTTGCAAAAACAATACACCAAATTTTTAGAGGAAAAGTTTAAAAGTAACCCTGAAAGTTTGAAGTAGATATATAAATGATAAGTTGGCTCTAAAATCTGAAGTTTTATAGGTCAGAACCTATTTTCTCATTTAAATCTATCAAGGGTTGGCAAACTTCCACCTACTTTTATATGCTTTAGAGCTAAAAACAGTTTTACATTTTAACTTTCCTTAAAAATATAAAAACTATTCCTAATTTTCAGTCCATACAAAAGCAGTAGCATAGTTTGCCAACCCCGAAAGCATAAAATTGGAGATTTATTTCTATGAAAAAGAGAGCAAAAAATCCAAATGATTTTGGTACATTTTATCTGTGAGAGGTTAGTTTACCCACATTGTTCTGTGCCTTAGAAAAAGTGCAAATATGACATTCAGTTTACATTAACAAATAAAAAGAAGAAAAAAATATCTTTCCAAAAACTATAGCTAGGATTAAAACTCAATCTCAGTAATGGAAAAGCAAAAGGATTATAATTTGTTCCAGTGCTGGCAGTCATAACTAGATATGAAAAAGGCAAGATTTAAGTTTTAAAAATCAAAGAAGTACTATGTGATGAAGTTTCCTTTCCTCTTCTCCCAGAAGCTCAGCATCCTTATTTAATCTTTATTTTTATTAGTATGAAATTTATAGGAAAATAACTGTTTTAGTAGTAACCAAGCATTAACTAAGAAAAAAAAGATAAAATAAGGAAATTAATAATTTATAACCATTGCCAAAAGAAAAAAAGAAAAGAAAAGAAAATGGAGAGTCATCAAAGTGTTTTTTTTTTAAAGGCACAGAAAAGAATAAAGTTGTAGAGAAAGAGAGATTCAGTCAGGAAAGCTTTGAAACAATGAATTTATTTTATGCTTTTTAACATATATAAATATATATGTATATATATGTTGCAGATGGTAGAGAATGGTATTTTTTATAAACATCTCTATCTCTTCTTTACGTATAATATTCATGTTTGTTGTTTTGCCATATTCAGAATACCAAAAAACAGAAATCAATTTTAAAAAGAGAAAGCTAACTTTTGTGTTTCCAGTTTTTCTAAAGTATTGGACTTATTGGATCTTGAGTATTTTAGAATTATCATGAAAATACCTACAGAGTTTTCTTTTCCACAGTTGAAGACTACCATTAACTCCCCACTAAGAGCAATTCAAGACATATACAAGACAGTTCTTTGTACCTAGAAAAGAAGCCCGGACACTAATTCCGTCTTCCTGCTCTGCCATCTCTGGCATTTATGCAGAAGTCGCCTGGTATTTTAAAAATTAAGTAAAAATTGCTTTAAAATAGCAAAGGTTTGTTGAATAGCCATGAAAGAGGGAATATTGCATAGTGTGATCATTTCTAGAACTCCAGAAATCTGGAAACCATAAACGTATATATATTGGTGATCCCCAGAGATCAGAATCATTGAAATAAAAGAGGAATATAATGGAATGATATAGATAGTATCAAACTATTGGAACTACCTTTATAAAAGTGAAAAAAAGACAGTCCTAGGACCAGATCAGAATAGATTGGTATGACCATTGCCTTATGAAGCTCCCTACCTACTTTCAAAAGGCTATCAGCAATTATGGGCTGTCATGACCCATAAATTTTAAGCGACAAGAAAGGCAGTGGTTTCCCCACATTTCCCCATATCCCTTGGAGGAAGATTATCTAGTTAGATTATTCAGTGCTTTCTCCAAGTTAGGATGTTATCACATCAAACTAAAATCTCTCTCTATGCAAAAAAAGTACATTTTAATGTAAACTTCCATAAATTCAAACTTACTGAGGGAAACAAACAAAATTAGTTCCTTGTTAAAATAAGTTGCATGTTTTATGAGAGAATCTTGTATTAAATGAGTAAAACCAAACATTTTTCTTCTTTATAGGTTCAAATGGACCTCAGTTTTTTACAGTGGAACAATGGGGTGCTCCTGAAAAACTACCAAGAGCACATACCTGGTAAATATTTTTGTTATAATGGCATTTTAATTAACAAATCCCTCAAAAACAAATCTACTTTTAAAAATGGTTTAAATTTAGAGACTTAATAGGTATTTTAATCTCCTCAGTCTTAAGTAACTGGTGAGTGTCTTATATACATCTTGAAATTGAGCCAGGGATCAAACCCTTTTGTAGAGTAGGTCCATACTTCAGACCTCAAGTGACCCAGTCATATAGACCAAAAGTGTTAAACTGACAACCCAGAGGCCACATCCTCAGTACCCTGAATGTGGCCCAAATTATCAAAACATAAATGAGAAATATTTAACAAAATAAATAAAAATTCAATAAAATATAGACATTACATTTTAAAACTAAGTCAGCATATAACCTACAGGTATCCTTATGTGTGGATTAGTGACCTCCCTTTTATATTTGAGATTGATACTAATGGTTCAGGCAGGCCATTGTACATATGCCTCCTTTGCCCCTGAATAAAGGCTAATTGGAGCAAGAAAGGAACACCCCACCTCACCCCATTGGAGAGATATTGGGAGAAGACTTAGGAGATTTAGATTTACTCACCAGGGCAAAAGGAAGAAATATCCCACCAAGACATAACTAGGATGAAATCCATGTTTTAGAATGCCCTTTTTTTCTGGTAATGACAGACACTTCTGACTTTAAAGTCTGTTATAGCTTCCATATTTGACAGAAATATAACTCTCCCTCGGTTTTTAACTTCTGATCTCAATATTTGTTTGTTTTTTCAGCTTTAATCGTTTGGATTTGCCTCCATATGAATCATTTGAAGACTTATGGGATAAGCTTCAAATAGCAATTGAAAACACTGAGGGTTTTGATGGGGTTGATTAGAATATAAATAACAATGTGTTCTATAGTTTAATTGCTGCAGTTTTACAAATGAAATTTTGACTTAAAATTCTCCAGGGAACTACTTCTAACTTAGCTATTGATTTCATAAATATTGAATAAATGATGTAAAACCATAAGAAGATATGAATACTGAAACAATTTTATAGTGAAAATTACTTCACTTTTTAAAGTAACATCATAAACAGTATTCTTTTATGAATATCTTTATTCATATCATAAAGATAGAGTATATCTTTGAGTTGTGAGTACATGATTTAAATCCCCTGTGCCTAAAATAGTGTTTTTCCCTCAACAATTACCTCTGTTACAGTATTCTTCAGGCAATTCTTAGACTACTGAAATTGTAACTGTGAAAACATTTATGTAAGGAGTATCAGGTATAAAAAAGTTGATGCATTCTAAGAATAAAAAGATAAAAAAAAATGTTGAAAACTTACAAAGTTTTTTGCAATATATTCAGTGCTGCTTTCAGCTATTTATTATTTAAAAAAAACTTTGCCTGCAGCACCTTACTGCTCAACATATTTGGATAATTTTAAAAAGTATTACCTATATTTTATAATTACTTCTTTCTCTTAAAAGCTCTTTTAGACTTCTGTTTTTAGTTTTTAGTAACATACAATTTGTTAAACGTAGTATTTTTATAAGTTGCATGTAAAGTTAAGATTCACCACTGCATTGAATGAAAAATATTAAATTTTTTGTCCTTTTGGTTCATCTGAATAGTAAAAAAAAAGATTTTTAAATCATACTTAAATTGCTGATTATAAAGAAAAACTGAAAATCCACTTTTGCAAACATCCAAGGAAAGATTAACAATGCAGTGTTTTTCATTTGTTCCCTGGAAAACTAAGTAAAATTTGTTTCACTAATTCACTGTTCCACTATTCACTCTTTAGTCTTGCTCAGTGATATAGTAAATATGTATTTACAGAGTTTCTAATGTTTCCATATTAAGCCAATTTCTATCATTGCATTTTTATATTTTTTTGTTTCTTCACTTTGGTGTACAAACCAAGTGTTTGTTAAAATACTGCATAACCAAAGTCATAGTTAAGAATGTATAGTTTATTTTAGATATTTTATTTACCAAACTTCTTATAGATTTTAAAAACTTATCAAAATATGCTAATATTTTATTATCAAGACACAAAAACATTTTCTATAAGTAGTATCTTAAAAGTAAACCTGAAGAGACATTGTGAACTAATTCATTTAATTATCCAAAATGTTGTTTGTTTGTTTTTTACCATCTTTTGTGTACAAGGAACTTGGTGCTATGGGGTCACAGAGAATATTTGCATTCTCTATGAAAGTAAAGTTCTGCCTGTATCTGTACTTTGTATCAAAACTATATTTGAGTGAACACAAGCTTACCAAATATATTCTTCAAAATGTTATGTTGATTAATTTTGAGGGATGCTGTAAACTGAGGTCTGCATTGAAAAGTGCTTGTTCCTCAAGCCATTAACCACCTCCCTAAGAAAAAATCTCCAGGGCCAGATGGATTTACATGTGAATTCTACCAAACATTCAAAGAACAATTGATTCCAATACTACACAAACTATTTGAGAAATTAGGGACAGAAGGTATACTGCCAGAATCCTTCTATGAGACCAATATGGTGCTGATAGCTAAACCAGGTGGGGTAAAAACAGAGAAAGAAAACTATAGACCAATTTCCCTAATGAATATTGATGCAAAAATTTTAAATAAGATTTTAGCAATGAGATTACAGAAAGTCATCCCCAGGATAGTACACTATGACCAAGTAGGACTTATACCAGGGATGCAGGGCTGGTTCAATATTAGGAAAACTATCAGCATAATTAATTATATTAATAACCAAATTAACAAAAACCATAGATGCAGAAAAAGCCTTTGACAAAATCCAACACCCTTTCCTATTAAAAACACTAAAGAGTATAGGAATAAATGGGCTTTTCCTTAAAATGATCAGCAGCATCTATTTAAAACCATCAGCAAGCATCATATGTAATGGAGACAAACTAAAACCATTCCCCATAAGATCAGGAGTGAAACAAGGCTGCCCACTGTCACCATTACTATTTAATATTGTATTAGAAATGTTAGCTTTAGCAATAAG
>JAJPUD010000787.1:515249-525750 GCA_023553655.1 Myrmecobius fasciatus | reverse complement strand
CTTCAATAGATAAGTGGTCAAGGGATATGAACAGACAATTTTCAGATGATGAAATTAAAACCATCTCTAGTCATATGAAAAGTTGCTCCAAATCACTATTGATCAGAGAAATGCAAATTAAGACAACTCTGAGGTACCACTACACACCTGTCAGATTGGCTAAAATGACAGGAAAAGATAACGACGAATGTTGGAGGGGATGTGGGAAAACTGGGACACTGATACATTGTTGGTAGAACTGTGAACGGATCCAACCATTCTGGAGAGCAACTTGGAACTATGCCCAAAAAGTTGTCAAACTGTGCATACCCTTTGACCCAGCAGTGTTTCTACTGGGCCTATATCCCAAAGAGATCTTAGAGGAGGGAAAGGGCCCCACATGTGCAAGAATGTTTGTGGCGGCCCTTTTTGTGGTGGCTAGAAACTGGAAACTGAAGGGATGCCCATCAATTGGAGAGTGGCTGAATAAATTATGGTATATGAATGTTATGGAATATTATTGCTCTGTAAGAAACGACCAGCAGGACGATTTCAGAGAGGCCTGGAGAGACTTGCATGAACTGATGCTGAGTGAAACGAGCAGAACCAGGAGATCATTATACACAGCAACAACAATACTATATGATGATCAATTCTGATGGACATGGCTCTCTGCAACAAAGAATTGTCTCAAACCAGTTCCAATTGTTCACTGAAGAAAACCATATACACCCAGAGAGAGGGAAATGAAATATGGACCACAACGTAACATTTTCATGATCATGGCTCTCTGCAACGAAGAATTGTCTCAAACCAGTTCCAGTTGTTCACTGAAGAAAACCATATACACCCAGAGAGAGGGAAATGAAATATGGACTACAACATAACATTTTCATGATCTCTACTGACATTTGTTTGCATTATGTTGCCTTTCTCTGATTCTTTTTTTTTCTTGTAGATAGGATTTTTCTTGCATAACTTCTCAAGCATTTCAACATTATTAGCATGTAGTGGACTTCCTGCCATCTAGGGGAGGGGAGGGGACTGGGGGTAAAATTTGTAATGGAAAGCTTTGTAAAGATCAATGATGGGGAACTACCCATACATATGTTATACAAATAAAAAGCTTTAACAAAAAAAAAAATAAATAAATAAATAAAAAATAAATTAAAAAAAAAAAAACATTTTCATGATCTCTATTGACATTTGCTTGCATTGTGTTGCCTTTCTCTGATTCTTTTTTTTTTCTTGTAGATAGGATTTTTCTTGCATAACTTCTCAAGCATTTCAACATTATTAACATGTAGTGGACTTCCTGCCATCTAGGGGAGGGGAGGGGACTGGGGGTAAAATTTGTAATGGAAAGCTTTGTAAAGATCAATGTTGGGGAACTACCCATACATATGTTATACAAATAAAAAGCTTTAAAAAAAAACTAGAATTGGGCAAGGGTTAACCAGTGAAGTTATGAAACTAAGAAATAATAGAACAAAATATAAATAATGAAAAATAGAAGAGAGTGACATCTCATACGAAAAACCATGAAGGTGGAATACGGATCAAGTGGGGAAAACCATAAGCATAGCTGAAAAAAAAGAATCTTGATTTAATAATACAAGAAATAACTAAAGAAATTTGCCCCACAATGTTAGAACAAGAGGAGAAAGTAGAAATAGAAAAAAAATCCACTGATTACTACCTGAAAAAGATCTAATGAGGAAATCATACAGGTTAACTAGGATTGTGATCTGTAGGATCCATTACATGCTATCAGAAAGGAGAACTCAACCTGGAAATCACACTGTAGGACAGAGTTGGAATAAAGGCAGGGACTTGCCTAAGCTCTCCCAAATTCCACTCCAATAAACTTTTAAATAATGCCTCAAAACAAATCCTGGAGCAGTGAATCAACTGCAGGTCAGGGTGAAACAATTTTCTAGCCCAAGACAACTTAAAAGGTTGGCAGAAAAAGTCTGTCTTACTGGGGTGCAAATAGTCCAACACAGATCCAGCCCTGGCAAGCCAGCAATTGGCCCTGATTGCAACTGAATCAGATAGCTATAGCTTCTAGAGCTCTCAACACATAGATGGTAAGGAGGTCAAACAATTGGTCAGAAGAAAATTGCAAAAAGACCCTTTGCTAGCATTGGGAGCAGGACTTTGTTGGATTGCCCACATAGGAAATAAGTCCCAGAGAAAAAAGAGCACTGTCAGAACAGGGACCCTCATCACAGTTCCAAGGCAGAAAAAAGTGCTTTTCATTCACAGACCCCAGCACCGCCCTTTGACTTCAGTCAAAGTGGGGTACATCCTTTACCAACCTGTTGACTCTTTTTTCATGAGGAAAAATTGGGGAAATAAATGTCAGTTGTAAAATAAAATCATGAAAAAAAGAGTCACCAAAATTCACTAAAGAGAAGTAATCTTTAAAAAGTGGAATTATCCAAATGAAAAAAGGTATAAAAGTTCACTGAGGAAAGTAATTCCTTAAAAATTAGAATTGAGCAAGTGGAAGCTAATGACTCCCTGAGAAATCAAGAAACGAAACAAAATCTTTTTTTTTTTAATGAAAGATTTTTTTTATTTTTTTAATTAAAGCTTTTTATTTGCAAAACATATGTATCTGTAATTTTTCTTCATTGACCCTTGCAAAGCTTTCTGTTATAAATTTTCCCCTCCTCCCCTCCCCCCGAGATGGCAGGAAGTCATGTTAATTATGTTAAAATACTTGACAAATAGAATGTGTGTATATAAATTTATACAGTTATCTTGCTATACAAGAAAAATTGGATCTATAAGAAAAAAATCTGAGAAGGAAAACATAATGCAAGCAAACATCAATGGAGAGCGTGGAAATGCTATGTTGTGGTCCACCCTCAGATCCCATAGGCCTCTCCTTGGGTGTATATGACTTTCTTCATCACTGAACAATTGGAACTGGTTTGAATCATCTTATTGTTGAAGAGAAGCATGTCCATCAGAACTGATCATCATATAGTCTTCTTGTTGCCGTGTATAATGATCTCCTGGTTCTGCTCATTTCACTTAGCATCAGTTCATGCAAGTCTCTCCAGGCTTCTTGAAACAAAACAAAATCAAAGGAATTTCATAAATAGAAGAAAATGTGAAATATCTCACTGGAAAAGCAAATTATACGGAAAATAGATCAAGGAAAAAGCTATAATTTTAAAAAAATGAAAGCCTAGATATCATCTTTCAAGAAATTATCAAGAAATATTGTTCTGATATCTTAGAACTAGAGGATAAATATAAATTGAAAGAATCCACCAAACCCCTCCTGAAAGAGATGCCAAAATGAAAACTCCCAGGATATTATAGTAAAATTCCAGAACTCCCAGGGCAAGAAGAAAATATTTCAAGCATTCAGAAAGAAAACAATTCAAATATTATAGGACCACAGTCAGTGTCACACAAGATTAAGCAATTTCTACATTAAAGGATTAAAAGGCTTGGAGTATGATATTCTGGGAGGCAAAAGAGCTAGGACTACAATGAAGAATTCAAGGTTAAAATGGATATTTAATGAAATGGAGGACTTTTGAACATTCCTGATGAAAAGACCAGGGCTGAACAAAAGATTTTACTTTCTAATATAAGACTCAAGAGAAACATAAGGTAAACAGGAAAGGGAAATCATAAGGGATTCAATAAGGTTAAACTATTTATATTCCTATATGGGAAGATAATAACTTGTAAAATCTAAGAACCTTATCATTATTATGGCAGTTAGAAAGAATATACATAGACAAAGGGCATGGGTGTGAGTATGATGGGCTGATAGCCAAAAATATAAAATGAAGGGGTGAGATAGAGAGATGCATTGGGAGGAGAAAGAAAGAAGTAGAATTGGGTAAATTATCTCATTTAAAAAAACATAAAAGAGCTTTTACAATGGAGAGGAAGATGCAGGGAGTGATCCTTAAACCTTATTCTCCTTAGAATTGGCTCAAATAGGGAATAACATATACACTCAGATGTAGAAATCTATCTTACTCTACAGGGAAGGGGGATAAGAAAAGAGGAAAATGATAAAAGAAAGGTCAAATTGGGGAACCAGTGATCAGAAGCAAAACATTTTTGAGGAGGGTCAAAGGAGGGAGACAGACAGACAGACAGAGACAGAGAGAAAAGCCTAAACAGAGGAATAAGTAAAAGTAGGATGGCGGGAAATACATAGTAAGTAACCATATCTGTGAATGGAAAGAATTCATCCATAAAATGTATTTGGATAGCAGAATGGATTAAAAATCCAGAATCCTCCAATAGCCAAGATTAGAAGAAAGTCAGAAAACTGAGGGGAAAAAAATTTACAGCAAGTTTCTCTGATAAAGGGATCATTTTTTTTAAATATATAGAGAGCTGGGTCAAATTTATAAAAATACCAGTCATTCAGTTCTGAAGGATATAGGATGAAAATGCTATCCCTCTCAAGATAAAGAACTGATGGAATCTGAATACAGATCAAAGCATAGTATTCTTCACTTTTTTGTGAAGGTTTTTTTTTTTATTCTGTGTTTTCTTTCACAATATGATTAATGTGTTTTGAATTATTTCACATGAACTCAGATATTTAAAAAACTAATATTAAAAATTTTTGCATGTGATGATTGGAAAAATACTTTTATAAAGAATACAAGTCATTTCTCATTTGATAAATGGTCAAAAGATATGAATAGGCATTTTTCAGCTGAAGAAATGAAAGCTATCTGTAGTTAAATGAAAAAATGTGTTAAATCACTACTGATTAAAGAAATATAAATGAAAAGAACTTGAAAGTACCACTTTATATTTATCAGATTAGCTAAGATGACAAAAAAGGACAATGATAAATGTTGGAGGGATGTGGAAAAATTGGGAAATTAATGCATTGTTGATGGAGTTGTGAATCAATCCAACCATTCTGAAAAGCAATTTGGAACTATGCCAAAAGAGCTATAAATCTATGTATACCCTTTGACCCATTAATACCACTACTACTCTATATCACAAAGAGATTTTTTTAAAGATCCATTTGTACAAAAATACCTAAAGCAGGCTTTTTTGTGATGCTAAAGAATTGGAAATTGAGAGGATACCCATCAACTGAGGAATGGCTTTAACAATTCATAATGCATTATTGTGATGGAATATCATTTGCTATAAGAAATGAAGAACAAATACTTTCAGAAAAACCTGGAAGTTTTATTTTTTCAGTCCTTGCAGGAAATAGGCAAAGAAGTAAGTGAATCGTGATTTTTGGAATGTTAACTCAAAAAATATTTAATATATTATAACATTTTTCTTGTTCAACATTCCCAAAAATGAGAACTAAAATTTTTAGATAAAGAAGCAGACTCCAAGGATATAGATATACTATGTTATCTTCCATTTTGGTCACTAAACTAAAAATACTTGGATTTAAAATAATATCTAATTAAATAAAACTGTTTCTGGTAACATGTACCTAAAACACAGAGTCGATTATTAATATTTTTCTTGGACAATGTTCAGTGATTAAATGGAGTCAGAGTACTAGTCACTGGCACTCTTAACAGTGGGAGAACATAGCCAGTAGAGCCTTGAGTTGATGGCAGTAGAGATGAGATACCCCCAAACTCCTCAGGGTACTTTTTGACTTAGAGAAGGAGATGCGGTCTGCTTGTCTCTGGGAGAGTAGGACAGAGCATAGTTGCTAGAATTTACTTTCAAAAACTTAAGAGCAAATTTGTTACATTTATGTCAAAATTAGGAGATTTGTCTTCTCTCCACTCATACAGCCACTGCCCTCATTTAGACCCTCTTCACCTCTTGCCAGCTAATTGCAATAATCTCCTGTTTGTTTTCCCTGCCTCAAGTTTCTCTGCTCTCCAATCTGCTCCACAAAACTCCCAAAGTGATTTTTTTCTAATGCAAAAGTCTGATCATGTAACCTCTCACTCAACAAACTCTAGTGGCTCCCCCAAAGTTTGATGTTTACAGCTTTTCAAATATGAACATTCTTATTTTTCTAGTTTTCTTACACTTTAATCATCTTATCCTCTTCAATCCATCTATTGATGAATTGGCTACATTGACTCTCCATGTTAATAGGGTTTTTTGGTAATAGCTGTCCTCCATAATTCAATGCAATTCTTCCTCAGCTTCCTCTCTTAGATTCTCTGGTTGCCTTCACATCTCAACTTAAGTCTCAGATCCTTCATAAAAAAGAGTCTTGGTGCTGCTAGTCTACTTCTTTCCAAAATTAATGTGCATCCATTTGTTTTTTGTTTGTCTGTTTTTGCTGAGGCAGTTGAGGTTAAGTGACTTGCCCAGGGTCACACAGCTAGGGAATGTTAGGTGTCTGAGACCAGATTTGAACTCAGGTCCTACTGACTTCAAGGCTGGTGCTCTATCCACTGTGCCCCCTTGCTGCCCCAATGTGCATCCATTTGTATATGTTAGGTTTGTCCTTTCTATAATCAGGAATTACAGAGAATGCACAAAGCTTTTTGCATATAACTAGTTATACATATAGGTTAGCTCAGTATTGATGTTGCTTCCAGACTACATACATGAATCAGGGTTGAAAAGTAATATGGATATTAAAAAATAAACAAACACCTTTCTTATATCATCAATCAGGAAGAGCCAATGGCACAGTGACTTTAAAAAGGAAATTACACCAGCCCTTGTTCTTTCTGCCTCTGACCATCCAGGTGGCAACATGTCCATCTGGTATTTCCTTTGAAGGATTTTCCCTCTCCACCTAAATCATCTACTGACTGCTCCCATGCACCAGTTAGAACAAAGAAGGTTCAGCTAGCAAGCTTGAATGTAGATCTGACTGCCTTTAATTATTTTTTTTCTGGATCTCAAGTGACTAAACATTGACTTTGAGATGGATATACTTAGTCTTGGACAAAGTCCAAGTCTTTTGGTACTGGTGATACTTCAAAAAAAGTTCCCAGTAACTACACCAGTCTATCGAAGTTCCCTGTAATACTGTCCTGGTTGGCTAGAAAACAAAGAGCCCTGTATCTAAGAGGGAGAAGCCCTCATATCTAATAATAAGAATACTGATGGTCCCAAAGGACTGGAGCACTGAATTCTCTCTACTAAATAATCATTATTATCTTTAACCTCAACTCTGGACTGTCCAAATAACTTTTGGTCCTTTTTTTCTGTCAAGCCAGGGCAAGACTTGGGCTGAAAGCCTTTTGAGAGGTCTTCTTCATTCAAGTTTGTTGAGTGCCTCTGTACAAGCAGCCACCTGGAAGTGGTTACTATGTGACTTATGATAATGCATAATGAGATTGGCAACTAGTCCCTATCCCTACCTCTTCAGCAAGAGACTAAAAATATATCAATTATCTTTATAGTTATTCTATAAATATTTATGTCCTTGACTCTTCTTTTAATATGTCAGCTCCCCTATTGAGGAGACAGGCAATCCCAGAGCAATGAACCTAGAGCTAAAGGTCACCAGCCCTTATGGACTCAGCCTAAAAGGAACAATTTCTACCCTGATTTAACATGAAAAAAACTTAAACCCTTGTAAGTGCCCCAAAGGCAAGATCAGAAGATCTTAGATTTAGAAATGGAAAATGACCTTAGAAGCTCCCTGATCTAATCCTCAAGATTAGGGAAATGAGGTTCAGAGAGAAGAAATAACTTTTCTTTTTTATGATAGCTTTTTATTTTTCCAAATATATGCAAAGATGATAGTTTTCAGCATTTACTTTTGCAAAACTTTGTCTTCCAATTTTTTTCTTCCTCCCTTCCTTCTTCCCCCTTTCCTAGACAGCAAGCAATACAATATAGGTTACACGTGCAATTCTTCTATACATATTTCCACATTTATTATGCCGCACAAGAAAAATCAGATCAAAAAGGAAAAAAAATGACAAACAAGCAAACAATGACAAAAAAAGTGAAAATATTATGTTTACATCCACAGTCTCCATAGATATGGATGCCTTTTTCTATCACGTCTATTGGAACTGCTTTGAATGCCCACATTGTTGAAAAGAGCCAAGTTCATTACAGTTGATCATCACATAATCTTGTTGTTGGGTACAATGTTCTTTTGATTCTACTCACTTCACTTAGCATCAATTCATATAAGTCTTTTCCAGCCAGCTCATCATTTCTTATAGAACAATAATATTCAATAACATTCATATACAATAACTTATTCAGCCATTCTCCATTTGGTTTGGGGAATCCCATTCAGTTTCCAATTCCTTACCACTATAAAAAGGGCTGCTACAGACATTTTTACATATGTGGGTCCTTTTCCCTTTTTTATGATCTCTTTGGGATACAGATTCAGTAGTTATGCTACAGATCAAAGAATATGCACAGTTTGATAAACATTTTCGCATAGTTCCAAATTGCTCTTCAGAATGATTGGATCCATTCACAATATATTAGTGTCCCAGTTTTCCCACATACCTCCAACATTTATTATTACCTTTTCCTGTCATCTTAGCCAATCTGACAAGTGTGACAACCTCAGAGTTGTTTTAATTTGCATTTCTATAATCAATAGTGATTTGGAGCATTTTTTCATATGACTAGAAATAGCTTTAATTTCTTTGTCTGAAAATTGTTCATATCCTTTGACCATTTATCAATTGGGGAATAGCTTGTATTCTTATAAAATCTGAATGAAATAACTTTTTTGAGGTCATACAGGTGGTAAGTAGCAGATCTGGTCTGGGACATGAACAAAGAGTCTTTGATTCCAATTCCCCTGTTTCACCCACTGTCCCACACTCTATATATTTTGTTTCTTGTGTATCCCCTGCTACTTATAATGCACTAAGAAATATAAGGTTATTAGCTGACTAATTCAAACTGCCCTGGAACTCTAGACCAACTTACCTTTTCTGGAGTCATAGGATAATCAAATTTATAGTTCATCTAGTTCAACCCTTTCATTTTACAAATGAGGAAACTGAGGCACAGATTACTGAAACCAAAGGACTCAGAGGTCAATAGTAGCCCTGAGATTCTCCATCAGTTGTCCTTTCTTGTAATTTCTCCTTATTTTGCCCAGTGCCACAAGGTTTGCTGTTCTGGGTTTGCCTGGAATTGTCTCCTGATATTGCCATCAGGGCTAATCATCTGACACCGTTGCTTGTGCTTGTTTTGGGGTTTTAGCTCTTAGTAAGCTCTACCAGCAGGTGGTAGCATTTCCCTAGTTCATGTATTAGGTAAGACCAAGCTGACCATTTGTTAGCATCTTGCTTTTTAAGATCCAACAATTGTCTGAAAATTGGCCCAGGTGCTAATGACTACTTAGGAACAACTCAACCTTCTGCTTTTTTTTCCTTCCAAAATGCAGCCCTCGTATGCTTTGAAAGACAATCTTGAGGTCACCTTTTTTGGTGTGAAGTTTCCTCCATCAAAATCTACTTTCTTAGGTTAGAAACTTCTTTTCTAGGAGGAATCTTTTGAAGAGAGACATGATTTAGGACAATGATAAATGCTCAGGCTTGAGGCTAGGGTTTCAAACTGTAAGTCTTCTTCCTCTTCTGTGTGGAAGCAAAACTGTAGATACAAAGGAGCATGTGCTTTGAATTGCACCCGCAATCAGCCATTTGCATCCTATTTAAAAGGCACAAATGGCCAATTGTGCTTGTAATTGCCTAATTGCTACATAGAGAATTACATACACAATTTCTTGGGCTCTCTACTTGTTCAGGGAGGCTAAACTTGCAGAAGCCCTTTAAAAATGCCTATAGTCTCCTCTGGTTAAGGAAGCCTAGACCAGTACAAGTCGTGATGAGCAGCTGACTGAAAGCCTAGCTCTTCTGATTTCATCTGATTCATAAGATGATCAAATCATCTTCTTATATTTATAAAACTGGAAAGGTACCTTAATGATCATCTAATCCCATTCCCTCATCTTACAAATAGGGAAACTGAGTCTGATAAAGGTTAAGTGAATTGCCTGTTGTCATATTGGGCCATGAGTGGCTAAATCAAATTTGAATTGAGGTCCCCAGGCTCCAGAGGCAGAGTTTTATTTACACTATTGGAGAAATGGTGGGAGAGGTAAAAATGTGGTGGGAAATTTAAAATGAAAAATTGTCTTTGGCATAAAAGCTGCTTTGAAGTCTTTTAAAAAAGCATTTTTAGAGCTATCTGAATGAATGTTTGCAATAAAGCATACAGTTATAGTCTAGTAGACTTGAAAACAGGGACTGTTTCATATTTTTGTTTCCTTATTCCCAGTCCTATTATTAGTAAGACTGACTTGTATGGAATAAGCACTTGTTGAATCAAAATGAAAACAGAATATTTGGTTAAAATTTGTTATTCCTTCCTCTTTTCCTCAAGGGGAAATAAACATTTAATTTTCAAAAGATGGTAAAAAACATATACGTTCTCCCCACTCTACTAGTCTCCTTACTTCTCTCCCTCTCTCCCTCCCTCCCTCTCTCTCTCTCCTCTCTCTCTCTCTCCTCTCTCTTTCTCTCCCTCTCTCCCTCTCTCCCTCTCTCCCTCTCTCCCTCTCTCCCTCCTCTCTCTCTCT
>JAJPUD010000787.1:491948-514849 GCA_023553655.1 Myrmecobius fasciatus | reverse complement strand
CTCTCCCTCTCTCTCTCTCTCTCTCTCTCTCTCTCTCTCTCTCTCTCTCTCTCTCACACACACACACACACACACACACACACTTGATATTCAACATTCATTTAAGTGGAAAACTAGAAAATGCTAAGGAGTTAAATTATATTACCTGAAGGACTGTTTATTGACCTTTTGAATTTAAGGTTGTCAAAACTTTCAACTTTCCAGCAGCCACAATAGAATTTTTAAGGAGGATCTCTTCTGAAAGGGGAAAAAGTTGTTATAGATTTTCTACTAGAATTCCTTTTTATGAGGGAGACTATTCTTTGAACATTGGGTTGAGGTCACAATAGGATTTTCACTGTGGTGCATCTGTCTGGGCAGTTCAAGATAATCTGATTAAATTTGGTTGCTTGAGAGATCACATCTCACACAGTCATATCTCATCATTTGTGGTATAGATCTTGTTCAGCAAAATCATTTTTCATCATTATTAGGCAAAGTGCTTCACTTAGGTCCTCGACCCAAGGAGTAGATCCTATCTTAGTATCATTTTAATGAACTAAAGAACCCATCTGTCTGCTGTCTGTATATTTTAAAATTCATCTTTGAAAGAGGGAAAATAGCACAGCAAATTCAAAGAGGACAAAGAGTAGAATTAGACCAAAAGACTGAATTTATTTTTCAGCACATGTATAAATTTTACTGAAGTATCACTTTTTCCCACCTGGATGAAAAAGGTAGGAGAAACTTAGTTCCAATAATATTCCCTTCTTGCTCTAGTCTCCCTCCATAATTGTAGAAGGGAGCAGGTGGTGTGTGGGTGAATGAATGAGTGCCTTATAAATGGTTTCATCTGCTGTTAAATAGGGAAATAGCCTTTCTCTTTCACTCTTAGCTTTTCACTAGTCTAAAGAACACCATACTACAGTCAATTCTATCATTTCTTGACATACTGCTAATAAAAAGAGTTGCAACAGGGAATTCTGCAATGAATTTTAAATTTAGACAATGCCCTCAATGACATCTGTAAAAGAAGATTCCAAAAGGTTCTCATGACTGAAGATAGCTGGAAACTTCAATTGTACCAGTGTTTCTTGGGGATGTTTTTGAAAGGTGGCATCTTAGTTTTGACTTTTCAGAGAAGGAAAACAAAATACTACTCTTGGTGCCTTATCCTGGGTCTACAAACAGGATGATCCTAGACATGTGTGTATGTGTATCTGTCTGTCCCTTTCTAAGCAGGATAAGACCCATCTTAACAGGTCTCAGTGAGAAGTAGCACATTTTCAAAAGCACCTGATAAATAGCATATATGCTTGAAATGCTAAACAATTAAAACCATAACATGCTAAGAAAGTTGTGTCTCTAATCTACAATATCTGAATTTTTTGCAGTAACCCCAAACTGTCATTTTCATATAACTTGGTAAGTATTCTGTTTGTAAACAAACGTGGAAAAGAAAAAAAAAAAAAAAAAGAATCCTGGTGGACTTGTATCTAGGTCTGATGGCATGAAGATTCCTGTCCTGAGCTTGGAGTTCCAATGTGGTCTCAGATATTTACTAGCTATATGACTCTAGGCAAATCACTTAATTTTGATTTGTTTCAGTTTCCTTAAATGTAAAATGAGAATAATAATGGCCTCTCCTATTTAGATTGTCTCCATAGTTCTCTCTCCAGATGCAGATGGCTCTTTCCATCACGTCTATTGGAATTGCCTTGAATCACTTCATTATTGAAAAGAGCCATGTTCATCACAATTAGTTATCACATAATCTTGTTGTTGCTCTATATAATGTTCTCTTGGTCCTACTCACTTCACTTAGTATCAGTTCATGTAAGTCTTTCCAGGCTTTTCTGAAATCAGTCTGCTCATTTCTTATAGAAAAATAATGTTCCATTACATTCTTAAAAATATCATATATATATAAACCACATATATATACATATATGGTACATGATATATATATACACATATATATATACCATACTTATTTATATAACCATATATGAATACCATATATACCATAACTTATTCAGCCATTCCCCAATTGATGGCCATCCATTCAGTTTCCAATTCCTTACCACTATAAAAAGGGCTGCTACAGAAATTTTTGCACATATAGATCTTTTCCCCCTTTTTATGATCTTTTTGAGATTCAGACCCAGTAGAAACACTGCTGGATCAAAGGGTATGCACAGTTTGATAGCCTTTGGGCATAGTTTCAAATTGTTTCCCAGAATGGGTGGATCCATGTACAACTCCACCAACAATGTATTAGTGTAACAGTTTTCCCACATCCCCTCCAACATTTATCATCTTTTTCCAGCATCTTAGTCAATCTGAGAGGTGTAAAGTAGTACCTCAGAGTTGTCTTACTTTTCATTTCTGTAATCAATATTGATTTAGAGCATTTTTTCATATGACTACAAATGGCTTTAATTTCTTTGTCTGAAAATTATCTGTTCATATCTTTTGACCATTTATCAGTTGCAGAATGGCTTGTATGCTTATACATTTGAGTTAATTCGCTACGTATTTTATAAATGAGGCCTTTATCAGAAATGTTGGATGTAAAAAATTTTTCCCCACTATTTTGCTTTCCTTCTAATCTGGGCTTCATTGGTTTTGTTTGTACAAAACCTTTTTAATTTAATATAATAAAAATTATCCACTTTGCATTTCATAATGTTCTCTAGTTCTTTTATCATAAATTACTTCCTTTACCAATCTGAGAGATATTTTTAAATATTTTTCAAGTTGTTTAGAGCTAACTTTATTGTGTTTTTGTAATTGTGTTCATATAGTTCCTGATTTTATCTTAGCAGATAGACTCCCAAATATTTGGCAAAGATAATAGAATGGTTTTCTATTTGCATTTTACAGATTTTACAGATGAGGAAACTAAGGCAAAGAGGGTTAAATGATTTCCCCAGGGTCACACAGTGTGGAAGTATTAGATGCTAAATTTAAAACTAGGAAGATAAGTCTTTCTAACTCCAGGTCCACACTGTGCCCCCAAGCTGCTCATGTTTTGCTATGTTTTTTAGCTTGTTTTTTTTTAATTTACTTTGTAAAATTATTTCCTGATTACATTTTAATCTGGTTTAGACCCAACCCAGGTTATTAGTAGAGCATTTGACACATCTAATATAGAGCATTTTGAAAAATTTAAAGCATTATATAAAAGTAGTTGTTGTCATTCTTGTTAGCCTAATTATTATTATATCTCCACTCTAATTATAACTTCATTCTCTAAACCTTCTATTATATTCCTGCTGAACTTAGGAAATATTTATAGAGAAATATAGAGATGTGTCAATATTTAACAGGTTATCCAGAATTGTTTTTAAATGTATGTACATACATTTTTAGGCTTAGTCAACATTATCAATACTTTCTAAAGTTAAGGCAATAAGATAATTTTGATTATATTAAGTTAAAAAGTTTTTGTACAAACAAAACTAATGCAGACAAAATTAGAAGGGAAGCAATAAAGGGAAAACATTTTTACATTCAAAGGTTCTGATAAAGGCCTCATTTCTAAAATATTTAGAGAATTAACTCAAATTTATAAGAATTCAAGCCATTCTCCAATTGATAAATGGTCAAAAGATATAAACATACAATTTTCAGATGAAGAAATTTAAACTATTACTAGTCATATGAAAAAGTGCTCCAAATCACTATTGATAAGAGACATACAAATTAAGACAACTCTGAGATACCACTACACACTTGTTAGTTTGGCTAAGATGATAGGAAAAGATAATGATGAATGTTGGAGGGGATGTGGGAAAACTGGGACACTGATACATTGTTGGTGGAACTGTGAACAGATCCAACCATTCTGGAGAGCAATCTGGAGCTATGCTCAAAAAGTTATCAAACTGTGCATACCCTTTGACTCAGCAGTGTTTCTACTGGGCTTATACCCCAAAGAGATCTTAAAGGAAGGAAAGGGACCCACATGTGCAAAAATGTTTGTGGTAGCCCTTTTTGTAGTGGCTGGAAACTGGAAACTGAATGGATGCCCATCAATTGGAGAATGGCTGAATAAATTATGGTATATGAATGTTATGGAATATTATTGTTCTATAAGAAACGACCAGCAGGATGATTTCAGAGAGGTCTGGAGAGACTTGCATGAACTGATGCTGAGTGAAATGAGCAGAACCAGGAGATAAGTATACACGGCAATAACAAGACTATATGATGATCAGTTCTGAAGGATGTGGCTCTTTTCAACAATGAGATGTTTGAGGCCAATTCCAATTGCTCAGTGATTAAGAGAACCATCTAACCCAGAGAGAGGACTGTGGGAACTTAGTGTGCACCACAACATAGCATTTTCACTCTTTCTGCTGATGTTTGCTGGCATTTTGTTTTCTCAGATTTTTTTTCTTGTAGATCTGATTTTTCTTGTGTTGCAAGATAACTGTATAAATATGTATACACATATTGGATTTAACATATATTTTAACATATTTAACATGTATAGGACTATTTCCCATCTAGGGGAGGGGGTGGGAGAAAAGAGAGAAAAATTTGGAACAGAAAGTTTTGCAAGGGTCAATGTTGAAAAATTACCCATGCATAATGTAAATAAAAAGCTTTAATAAAATTTTTTAAAAAATTAACACAATCAATAAAATAGTCAAATTCAGATTCATAATAAATGCCAATTTCTGAGGGATAGATGATTCACTGAAAATTTAATAATCTACTCTTGAAAACTCATTAGTGCTAACTCCAACATACCACCAACTATAGCTGTATTTGCCTATTGGTATTGTTTGTGTCTTATTGCCAGCTTTGTCTGCAACACTTTTAACACTTTAAGCAATTTTAATAGCTGGATTCCTATTCTCTACTTTTCTGTTATTTTCTTAATATGGCAGAAATATTGTCTTAATAAAGGATCGATTTTTGTAAAAGTTACATGTGGTGCTAGAATATAGATATTTCTTAGCAGTCTCATTTAGAAAATATAAGTCTTTTAGTTCTAGTTTCTCCAGCAAGATGTTCAATTCTGTGATTTTTCCTTTTGTTTATCTCTCTGCTAAATTTGTCCCAAACTGAAAGTACATAAAGATTTCCTGCCACTATTGTTTTATTCTTTGTATTTTCTTATAATTTAATTATTTTTTCCTTTATAAACTTATACACTAAGGCATTTGTAGCTCATCACTGCCCTGTGTCCTCCCTGTGATCATTTTGCTCTCCTTTGTCATGAAAACTCTCTGAATATGTGCCCTCCTACTCTTCTGGAGTCAGTTGCCCCCAGAAGATCTTATTTTCCTTCTCCTAAATGAAGTGGTATTCAATCAGTACATCTCTACAGAAGACAGCCATTGTAGAATCTCCTTGTCTATTTATAATGCATTTCTCTTCTTCCCATGGGAGGATTTTTCAGTAGTACCTCATTCTATCACAGAAACTAAAATTTCTCCTTTCTTTCCTTCTATTTTAATCCATTCCTTTGACTCTTCACCCATTCTCCTATAATACCCCCTTTTTTAAGAGAGAGTGAAAGGGAAAGAGAGAGAGAAGAGGAAGAGCGGAAAAGAGAGAGAGAGACAGAGAAAGAGAGAGACAGAGAGAGAGACAAGAGAAAGAGGAAATTAACTTTTTTCCTTTTATTTTCAACCTTTGGCTTGATTAAAATACAACACTTCTTTCTTCTTTCTCCCTATCCCTTTTTACATGCCCTCCTCTTCTGTAATTTAGTCCCAACAAATACATATATAGATATATAGATATAAATTTGCCTGTAGGGTTTTGCCTCCTAGTGCACTTTTGGGAAGAAATCTCAATGGTCTCTCTGCTATTATTTTGTTTTTGTTGGCATTCACATACATGTGTACATACACATATGTATACACATGTATGTATGCATATATGTGTGTGCACACACATATCTTTTCCTTTCTTTTTACACTTGTTTTCAAAATTTTGAGTTCCTCCCCACACTCTCCATTGAAAAGACCCATGTGAAGTTGTGCAAAATATTTCCATAAAAGTCATGTTGCAAAAGAAAATATAGCTCTCCCTTCCCCCCCAAAAAAAAACCTCAAGAAAAAAATAAAGTTAAAAAAATTGTGCTTATTCTGTATTCAGACACAATCAATTCTTTCTCTGGGTATGGATAGCATTTTTCATCATGTAGTCTTAGATTATTGTATTTCTGAGAATAGCAAAGTTATTCACAGCTGATCATCCCACAACTTTGCTATTACTATATTCACAGCATATTTGAATTTGCATAGTACATTTCACTCATTGAGGAGTCTCCAGGTTTTTCTGATAGCATCCCTGCTCATCATTTCTTATAGAACAATAATATTCTTTCATAACCACACACTGCAATTTATTCAGCCATTCCTCAATTGATTGACATGCATCCCCTTAATTTTCAATTCTTTGCTGTGAGAAAAGAGCTGCTACAAATATTTTTATGCATTTAGGTTCTTTCCCTTTTTTAAAAAAAAAGTCTCTTTTGGGATTATGCCTAGTACTGGCATTGTTAAATCAGAGGATACACATGATTTTATAACCCTTTGGTTATAAATCATATCTTTTGATAATTTATCAATCGAGGAATGACTTTTAAAAAAAATAAATTTGACTCAATTTCCTATACATTTGAGAAATGAAGCCTTCATCAGAAAAACTTTCTTTAAAAATTATTTTCATAATTACTATATCTAACTCTGTATTTCCCTTGTTTATTCCGGTCTCTACTTTCAGTCTGTCCCTCTTCAAAAATGTTTTGCTTTGGACCAGCCCCTTCTGCAATGTGCCTTCTCTTCTATTACTCTTCTCCCTTTTCATATCTTTTTACTTTCCTACTTTCCTGCAGGATAAGACAGATTTTTATGCCCATATTGAGTGTGTATGTTATTTCCTCTTTGAGCCAACTCTGATGTTTTTCTTTTCTGTGGATTCTTTCTTTTGGCACTGCATTTTCTGTATTCAGAAGTCCGGAACAGGCTTCTTATATTATAATTTGCATTATGGCATTCAAATTTTTTAATATCCTATGTTTTTCTGGGAGATAGAAAACACCTAAATTGTCTCCTAGATAAATTCTTTTAATAATTATTTCTTTTGTGCTCCAAATCACTATTGATCAGAGAAATGCAAATCAAGACAACCCTGAGATACCACTTCACACCTGTCAGATTGGCTAAAATGACAGGAAAAGTTAATGATGAATGTTGGAGGGGATGTGGGAGGGCTGGGACACTGATGCATTGTTGGTGGAGCTGTGAACGGATACAGCCATTCTGGAGAACAATTTGGAGCTATGCTCAAAAAGTTATCAAACAGTGCATACCCTTTGACCCAGCAGTGTTTCTACTGGGCCTATATCCCAAAGAGATTTTAAAGGAGGGAAAGGGCCCCACATGTGCAAAAATGTTTGTGGCAGCCCTTTTTGTAGTGGCAAGAAACTGGAAATTGAAAAGATGCCCATCAATTGGAGAATGGCTGAATAAATTATGGTATATGAATGTTATGGAATATTATTGTTCTGTAAGAAATGACCAGCAAGATGATTTCAGAGAGGCCTGGAGAGACTTACATGAACTGATGCTGAGTGAAATGAGCAGAACCAGGAGATCATTATACACGGCAACAACAGTACTATATGACGATCAATTCTGATGGACATGGCTCTCTTCAACAATGAAATGTTTCAAACCACCTCCAATTGTTCACTGAAGAAAGCCATATACACCCAGAGAGAGGGATGCGAAATGTGGACCACAACATAACATTCTCATACTCCTTGATTGATGTTTGCTTACATTGTGTTTCCTTTATCTGATATATCGTTTGTGTAGACAAGATTTTTCTTGCACAACATGACAAGTTTGGAAATATGTATACATATATTCGATTTACCAATATTTTAACATAATTAACATGTAGTGGATATCCTGCCATCTAGGGGAGGGGTGGGGAGTTGGGGGAAAAATTTGTAACGGAAAGCTATGTAAGGGTTATTGTTGAAGAATTACCCACATATGTTATGCAAATAAAATTTAAAAAATAAAATTTAAAAAATAAATAAATAAATAAATTTAAAATAATAATAATAATAATAATAATTTCTTTTTGCTTCTCTTCTTCCAGATTGTCCTTCCCTTCTGTGAATTGTGCAGGGCATAAATTCTGTTTTCACAATTCTTAGTTCTCTTTTAAATCATTCAGGATCATCCACCGTGGTTCCATGTTCTCTTTTTGAGAATCCACAGGGTCCTGTGCCTTAGAAGCTACTGATTCATTTCCCTTTTGTCTTACAATGTTTATTCAAAGATTTTTTGATTCATTTAGCTGACCTGGAAGTCATATTCCTTTCTGTTATTAATATCTTCCTCTCAAGATTTTGGGTAATTTCAAGGGTTTTTTCCTTATATTTCCCCTACTACTCAATTTGTCTCCTTTGCCTTTGATGGCAATTATCCCAAGAGGTGGACCTCCTCCTATCAAGGGTATTCATGTTTCACCAGCCTTGATCTTGGCACTGACTTCTAGAGGAACAGAACTCACTCACTCCAGATGGTTGCCAGTTCCTATTCCACAGACATGCATGAACTCCTGCCCTAGTTCTGTTCCTCAGTTCTTTGACTGACCTTTGAAGATTGCTATCCTTCTATCAGTGCAGTGTTCTGCTGAAAACCGTGGGTTTGTTCAGCCCAGCCAGAACATTTCGGCTATTGGAGAAAGAACTGCTGAGTATGTATATTAGAGGTTAGAAATTAACCTTATCTCCTTTGATTTTAACAACCTCATATGGGTTTTTAATGTCTTAGTCGGTAGAGACACAAAATTGTTTTATTTATTATATATAATTCCTATTTTAGAGAGGTTTGAGAAGACAGAAAAATCAGAAAAAATATCTAGTCCCTCTCCCCTTAGTTGTGTGACCTGGAAGTCTATTCTATCATTTTCTTAAGCTCTTTAACAGTTGCCCTCCATAGTAAGAACTTTTACAGACATGTTTATTGCTTTAAAAAAATGCCTCCATTATTCTTTTCTTTTTAATTAAATTTATTTTCTTTCAATAAACAAAAATTGATTTTTCTCTCCCTTCTACCTACTCACCTAACTCATTTCTGTTATTCTTGTGCCTTCTTTTACACATAGCCCCAGGCTTCACATATCAGTAATCTCTCTCCAACATTATCACCACTTTCTGTTTTCCACTCAAGTCAATCCCTTCCCACAAGTTGCAAGACTCCACGAAGAATACCCTACACTCTCATTAATTGTCCTTAATTCCCCCCTACAGCAGACAGAAATGGAATATACTAATTACCTGGGGCTGCTTTGTGAAATAACTTTTAAAGAATAGAGGGATAGCAAGAGTCAACTCATCTGCACCAAAGGAAGAGATTTGTAATTCTTGTAACATAAAAAGATAGCTCACTAGTTGGGTTCCTGGAGGATAAGGACAAAAGAGTGAGTTTTTTTTTTTTGCCATAAGCATTTAGAGTAGGAAAAGATGGATCACTGGAGGCTAAAGTGGCTTCATGTGGAAAGTAGGATTTGAGTTTGACTTTCAAAAAAAAAAAGGGAAAGATTTAAGTAAACTGAGAGGCATTCCGGGTAAAGGGAAGATCTGAGCAAGCTTGAAGAGGGAGGAATGTACATAGGTTTTCCAAAAGAATGACTAGTTTTTGTTTTGTTTTGTTTTGTTTTGTTTTAAGACCTGGGGGTTCAAAAAGAATCGTGAGAGGAGATAAGGTGGAGGGGGTGGGGGAAAAAGAGAGAAAGAGATTCTTCCAGATTCTGAAAGGTCCTGAATATTTCTCATCCCAAGGAAGAGGAAATTTATTTTGTAGACAGTGGAGAGCCATGAAAGAATTGTGAGCAGAAGGGAGACATAACTCAAAGGCTTTACTTAAAAAGAAAGAAAGAAAAAAGAAAGGAAGGAAGGAAGGAAGGAAGGAAGGAAGGAAGGAAGGAAGGAAGGAAGGAAGGAAGGAAGGAAGGAAGGAAGGAAGGAAGGAAGGAAGGAAGAAAAAGATTAATCTGGCGCTGATATAGGATATATTCCTCAATCATCTCTTTATCTCCAGGAAGTTGGAATTATGAGTCTGGGGCTCCAAAGAGGGATCAGGGAAACTAAAATTAAACAAAATTGGAGATATAATTAGTGTAGAGGTAAATCGAAGCCATGAGAATGAATGATACTGCCAAGAGTTTGAGAAGAGGATGAGGAAGCAGTGAAAGAAACTGTTCACCTGGTCTTAAAAGTCTATACTCTCTCCTGATATACCTTGGGTACTCTTCTAATCTAATTCCAGAACCATTGCCAACACCAAATGACACAAGTACTGCTCCAGAACTGAAGAACAAGCCAAGGCATACATGGCATCATCTGCCCTGAGGGGCCCTTCATTGTTAGTTGGTGCCCAATTTCATAGGCTCAAAGACTCAATTCCCTATCCATATGTCTCACTCCTAGTTCTTAGTTTACTTATTCTTGTGATGTTCCATTTGTTTCATTCAACCAGTTAGACATGTCCATCAGAACTGCCAGTGTATTTAGAGAAGAATGCTTTTCAGTTAGCAAGTATTTGTTAATATACTCAAGACATGATCCTGATGCATCTAGATTATGGAAAGAATGCTGCACTCATAAAAGAATTGGGTCTGAATCCTAGCTGTGTGACCTTAGCTTCCTCATCAGTAAAATCAAGGTGTTGGATTAAAAGGTTCCTTCCCACTTTAAAATCCCACAATCTTAATACTTGTACTTAGTGGATCTTTATCACTGAAATTTCAGCATCCTGTATCCTATTCAAGTACCTAATCATTATCTGCAATTCCACCTCAAAATACATTAGTATAGCAAAGAGTTATTAAATTGCTTTTTGAGGTGAAATTACAGGAAATGATTATGTACTTGAATAGGATGTGTTAGTTAATGAATTAAAAAATAAAAATTTAAAATGCTAATAGTCCAGTATTGGTGGGACAGCTAGGTGGCATGGTGGGCAGAGCATCAAACCTAGAGTCAGGAGGACCTGAGTTCAAATGTGATCTCAGACATTTACTAGCTGGGTGACCCCAGGCAAGTCACTTAACCCTGTTTCATTCAGTTTCCTCATCTGTAAAATGAGCCGGAGAAAGAAACAGCAACCCACTCCAGTATTTCTGCCCCCCCCCCAAAAAAAAAAACCAAATGGGGTCACAAAGAATCAAGCAAGACTAAAAAACCAACTGAACAACAATTATCAGTAGGTTTTCCTCTCCCACTATCTAGTCAAGTAAAACTTTTCTCTATTCCCTAGTAATCAGGGCTACTTGTCAGTCAGTCAATAAACACCTAATAACACTTTCTCCAACATCAGTTATTAAATTATCTAGAAGCAGGCTTTGGTTTTGAAATGCAGGTATATATGTCACCCTTGGAATTTGAACTCAAATCTTCCTAATTCTAGGTCTAGTGCTCTTTGTGCTATATCTAGCCATTATATCTAGCCAACCTCGGCCAGGCCATGCTTTATATTCAAGCCAGCCATCTTCTCCCTCACTCCAGTTTTCCACCTCTTGATCTGTTAACAGCAATAAAAACAATGCAGCTACTGCTTCTGGAAAGGAGGTGTCTGTTTAGGTTCTACTTATCTCCCTGTGATTTCCCCAGACCAAAACATTCCATTATATGTATTGTTGTCCTCATTAACATGTAAAATTCTTTGAAGGGGAGCACTATCTCTATTTATACCCAACATTTAGCACATTGCCTGACAACATTTAATAAATAATTTTCATTTGTTCAGGTTCTTCACCCATAAAATGGGCACAATAATACCTATGGTACTTGCCTCACAGAATTGTTATTAGTCTCAAATGAATTAAGGTATAAAACATACTAAATAAATGTCTCTTATGATTATGCTTAGGTTATTGATTCTCTAATGCTATATGACTCAAGAGCTGTACTTTTATGCATTAGCTCCATCAGCAGATGTGAGATTTACAGGACTGTGTCCATTAAGGGAGAGTTTGTTTCTTAGATTTATGTAGGGCTTTCACTTTGAAAAGCCAAATCCCTGCTTGCAAATCATGCTGATACCCAAAATGTCATTGTTCTGACAACACAGCCTCTTATCATTTCCAGGAAAGAATACATGAAATTGACAGGTATTTGAAGAGGAAACATGTAGTTTAAAAGGACTTAACTTACTGCTAGCTCTTCCTGAGCCTTTTAATAATTTTTTTCCACATGAATTTCTCTCAGTCATTAAATTCTTAAGGAGCCTTATTTTAAAAATAAATAAATAAATAAATGATTCCAGTGGGGTAAATGTCTGTACCTGACTAGGAAAAGAGTGAAGAAAGCAATGGTTGGAAGTGGATTCTGGCAACAAACTAACAATGTGGCTATAATTTATCTATTCAGTGTTCAAGTCAGAAACCATTGTGCTAGTATGGGAGGCTTTTTGAAGGGTTTTTGTAGGTTGAATGGGAGAAGGAAACCCAACCTCCTTGACTGTTTTGGTAATCCCAAAATGAGATTCTAACAACTTCGGCAACCTCCCCCACCCCATCTCCAAACAGACATAAACACAAAGAACAGCTCTTTGCCAGTGCTTATCTTGACTCTCTTACTGTTTGCCCACCTATTTTGACTCAGTCATTGTTGTTCTTTCTCTTAGTGACAAAGCCTGATACTTTCTCCCCATAGATTGATTTCTTAGAATTCTATTTGACTGTCAGGACAGATTTTGTGGAAATCACCACATTAATTTTTGACAGTTATTTTTAAATAGTAATTTATTTTTCCAATTACTTTTAAATACAGTTTTCAACATTCATTTTTATAAGATTTTAAGTTCCATATTTTTCTTCTCCTTTCTTCTCCCCCCTCTGCAAGACACCCCAAGACCTGATATAGGTTATACATGTATAATAATTTTAAACATATTTCTTCTACATTATTGACTGCTATTTTTAAGAAAAGAGATGACCAGACTGAACCTCCCAAAACATGAGGTGGAGATGTGGTTCTGGGAACAAGCTTTGCAGACAGGAGAATCTGTTTATCTTTACACTCTTGAGAGGTGATCACTCTCTCAGTGACAACAGTGTACTGTAGCTAGTGCATTCCAGGGGCAGAGAAGTGGCGTCTGAGATAAAATTAAAGGGGATGGGTTTTGGGGCCAAGTAGTCTTTGCCTAATCAGCATTATGTCTAAATGAGATAAAATGGGTCAAGAGCAGCAGGAAACCTAGCCCATCTTTTGACTAGCTCTTCAGAAGAAACTTTGATCAAAGGAGAAGCTGTTTTGGAGAGAATCTAGAGAAGTTAAAAGAAAATCACTGTGGACATGGATATGTGTTTAAATTTGCCTAATTCTGTGTAACAAACTGGCCTTCAAATCCATATCTTCCTGGTAACCAACTTCTGATTTGCCTTGTTTTAAAGGAAAATGGTAATTTCATAAATTTTTCTGCAAATTAAATTAATCTTGTATTTTTCTAGCATTCAACTAATTTCAGTTGGATAGATAAAGAATGCTTCATTTTGATCTTAAAATTTTAAAGATCTATAAAGTTAAAACAAACAGTTCTATCACTTGTGTGTTATTTTGGCTCTGGAAGTGCCCTGGGAATCAAAGAGTAGTGTACCCAGGATACTTACTTTGGGTAGAGAGAAAACAGATGTGGTATAGGGATTGTAGTAAGATCAAAGTGTTTTCATTTGGTGTCTCGAACTCCTAAATCAACTTGGGAAAGATTCAATGGCTTCTCTCACAACCTAACCATTCCTTTAAATACAGGAAAGGAGGGTGAAAGTTTGAGCTTGCAGAACTACATAGTGCCTTGATGCTCTTATGGAAAGAAAAGCACTGGCAGGAGAGAAGAGGAGGAAGAAAAGGAGAAGGAAAAGGAAGAGAAGACAGACAGACAGACAGACAGACGACACAGACACGGAGGAGAGATAGAGACAGAGACAGAGAGGGGGGAGGGAGGAGAGGGAGAGAAAGAGAGATAGGTAGAAGAAGACAAAATGAAGGGGGAAAGGGACAGAGAGAAAGGAAGAGAGGAGGAGGAGAAAGGGGGGAGGGAGAGACAGAGAAACAGAAAAAAAAAAGGCCGAAAAGGAGCTTTGCATTTGGAAGATACAGTCAGCACTAGCCAATTTTCTATTTAGATTTTAACATCAAGACTAATCCTTTGTGTTCTTGTATTTGAAAGGGAATACTGCAATGATTCTTTTGGCTATAAATAAGAATTGTGCTGTTCTTAAGTATATTAGAGAGTATTGTCATCAAAGATAACTCCAGAGATTACAAAACTGTCTCAGAGTAAAAATTGAAGTACTGAAGGTGAACTTTGACTACATGGGCATCTGCTGGCCAAATTTCTACTAAAAGCACAGCACATGGTAAAGGCTTGCCTTACTTTGATAATAACTTAATTCTTAAAAAGCTGGAAGATTTGCCAAGGTAGCTGCTATTCTACACCTGATTCTGACAAAGAGAAGAGAGCAAGTACCTATTTAAAAATAACAGAAGCAGCTCCAGGGTTGGAGAACCTTCCTTTGAGCCAAGAAGAGCTAACTGTCTTTTAGATTTGGTCCATATTGACTGTGTGAATTTGGTTAAGCCTCTTAACCCATTAGGGTCTCAAGACACTGATTAAAATAGTAAGTGTCATGACAGTTGCAGCAAGAATTTCCTCACCAGGAGTTCCCCATAGCAATTAGTTGAACAGTTCAAAGAAATTTAAAAAACAAAAAATACGAGGCAGATACTGATTTAGAAATCACAGGAATTTGGGGAGAAAGTAGCAATAGTGCATTAATAACTACTTTCATATAGTTTTTAAAGTTTACAAAATACTTTTATATCATTTAATATTCATATTAACTCTGTGATGTAGATACTACTGGCATTAGCTCCCATTTTATAGATAAAGAAAGTGAGACTCAAGTGTCATCCATTTTTTCATTTTCCTTTCACATTGACTTCCTTCATAAGTCTCAAGAGACCCTTGATGAATATTTGTCTTTGGTCTGATTGTCTTTGCTCTAAAAAAGATGGCCAAATAACCATCCTTTTAAATTTAATAATTTGTTTGTCTCTTTAATAAAATGATTAAATTGCCCCACCAAAAGAAAGTGGGGTTGTGACTTGCCCAGAGTCAAGAAACTAGTAAAATGTGAGAAAAAGAATTGAACTGATATCCTGTATCATCTTAGAATCATAGATTTAAAGCTGGAAAGGACCTCAAAGACCATCGAGTCCAAACCTCTCATTTTATTCATGATCAAACTAAGGCCAGAGAAGATGAAGTAATTTGACCAATGCCATACAGGTAGCAAATGTTACAGAGATGGAGTTTGAATCCAGATCTGCTGATTCCAGGGACAATGCTTTTTTTCCTACCATTTGGCTTTCCCAAATCCAGTTTGAATGCATTACCTGCTATGTTATTAGAATATGTATAAAGATAAACAAAGAAAAGCTGGGCACATGTCCTAGATTTGGGGAGAGTGGCTTCTAAATAAAAATTCAAAGAAAGATAGCTAGGATCTCATTGAGTAAAATTCTTTAAGTCAAGTCAACTCAAGGAGAATAATTAAGTGCTTTCAGGAACAAAAACCTGACAAGACAAATTATTCTGATGGAGAAGAATAGGGGCTAGCACTGTCTAAAGAGACTGATTTAGATGTGTAGGGAACTTAGACACCCATAAAATTTTTAAAAGGCATACTGAAAATGGAAGCAAGAGCTAATAATTGAGGATTAGTACCATAGAGTAGCACAGTTCTTTAAGAAAACATTCCAGAAATTCTAAAACCTGGAATGAACTGAGTGTTGCTGCGAAAGCTAAGGACAACAAAAAGGCTTTTAAAAAACTATGTTGAGAGCAGCAAGAAAATCAAAGAGATAAGAACTCTGTTCAAGTTGAATGAGATTATGATAATGGAAGACATGGAACAACTCAATCTAATCTTTTCTACCAAGCAGAATAATATTTCTTATTCTACATATATTCTACATTCCTGCCTGTTCCCGTCAAAGCTCAGCTGGATATCAACTTGTCCCAACAATTTTTCCAGATTTCCCCCAGCTATTAGTGCCTTCTCACCACCATCAATAAAAATGTTACTTTGTATTTACAATGGGGTAAATGGCAGAGAGCTAATCTTGAAGCCAAGAAGACTTGGATTCAGATACTGTCTGTAACATATACTGGCTCTGTGACCCCATAGAAAACACTACCTCTTCTTAGTGTTTGAAGCAACTCTCTAAAGCTCTAAGCTGCAGAAAAGTCCTGATCTGTATTGGTAGAAATGGTTTCTTCTTTGGTAAAATAATAGGTCCAATCCTTATCCCTATATTTTGTATATAATTTTATTTATATTTTGTATATATGTATATTGTTTCCCTCAATAGAATGTAAGCTCCTTGAGGGCAGGGATGGTTTCATTTCTGACTTTTTATCTAATATTTCTGGCACATAGTCAATGCGTAGTGAAAGCTTGCAGAATTTAATATAATTGAACAGCATGATGGGATAGCATTGAAAGAAGCATATCATATAGAGTAGGAAAATACCACAGCACTCTGCCATAGTCAGATCACATCTGGAATATTGTGTTCAAATGTGGCAGGCACTTTTAAAGAAGAATATTGGTGAGTTACAATAAATCCCAAAGCAGTAACCATATAATCTTTTTCAAGTTTACAAAGCACTTTCCTCACAATGGCCCCATGACAACAAATAATACAAACACTGTTACCAGTTTTCAAATGGAGAAATTGAAAAGGACTTAAATTACTTTCTTGTAAGGGTCAGAGCCAAAATCTTGGAAGATTCCTGCTTCCAAGATCAGTTTTCTTTCCATACTGATTGTAAGAGGACCTAAAAATGGATCATACAAAAGAAAAGGTTCATATCAAAGTATTTTAAAGATCATTCATTCCAACTCCTTTTTCAGAGAAGTTAACATAAGGTCAAGCAAGTATTCCATACTGGAACTGATATTTGAACTCAGGTCCTGTTCCCAATTCCCATAAATTTTCTGACTATATTTTCTATGGAATGGGAGAATTAATGGGGACATTAGAGTTATCTTCAAATATCTGATGGGATCTCACATTGAAAATAGATGTGACGCTGTACTTATTCCCCCCAAAAAAGAATTAAGAATGCACTACCGACTATGTGAATTCTTCTAACATTTGCTGTCTTTAATGGAACTGAATGAACACTTTTCAGTGACACAGAAGTAGGAAATTCTAGGTCCTCTTGGCCATCTCCTATGAAACATGAATTTTCTACTTAAATGTCACTGAAAAGTGTTCATTCATTTCTATTAAGGCAGGAAATGATGGAAGAATTCACTATCTCTCCAGTTTTCTCTAACTGCAGTTCTTTTTGTTGTTGTTAAAAGCTTTTTATTTGCAAAACATACGCATAGGTAATTTTTCAACATTGACCCTTGCAAAGCTTTCTGTTACAAATTTTTCCCTCCTACCTCCCACCTCCTCCCCTAGATGGCAGGAAGTCTAATACATGTTAATTATGTTAAAATATTTTAAAGATCCAATATGTGAATACATATTTATATAGTTATCTTGCTGTACAGGAAAGAAAAAAACCTGAGAAGGAAAACATAATGCAAGCAAACATCAATAGAGAGTGTGAAAATGCTATGTTGTGGTCCACATTTCATATCCCTCTCCCTGGGTGCATATGGCTTTATTCATCACCGAGCAGCTGGAACTGCTTTGAAACCTCTCTTTGTTGAAGAGAGCCATGTCCCTCAGAATTGACCTTCATATAGTATTGTTGTTGCCACGTATAATGATCTTCTGGTTCTGCTCATTTCACTCAGCATCAGTTCATGCAAATCTCTCCAGGCCTCTATGAAATCATCATGCTGGTCGTTTCTTATAGAACAGTAATATTCCATGACATTCATATACCATAATTTGTTCAGCCACTCTCCAATTGATGGGCATCCATTCAGTTTCCAGTTTCTAGCCACTACAAAAAGGGCTGCCACAAACATTCTTGCACATTTGGGTCCCTTTCCCTCCTTTAAGATCTCTTTGGGATATAGGCCCAATAGAAACACTGCTGGGTCAAAGGGTATGCACAGTTTGATAACTTTTTGAGCATAGTTCCAAATTGCTCTCCAGAATGGTTGGATCTGTTCATAGTTCCACCAACAATGCATCAGTGCTCCAGTTTTCCCACATCCCCTCCAGCATTGGTCATTATCTTTTCCTGTCATCTTAGCCAATCTGACAGGTATATAGTGCTATCTCAGAGTTGTCTTAATTTGCATGTCTCTTATCAATAGTAATTTGGAGCACCTTTTCATATGACTAGAAATGGTTTAAATTTCATTATCTGAAAATTGTCTGTTCATATCCTTTGACCATTTATCGATTGGAAAGTGGCTTGAATTCTTATAAATATGAGACAATTCTCTATATGTTTTAGAAATGAGGCCCTTAAATGTAAAGATGATTTCCCAATTTATTGCTTCTCTCTTAATCTTGTCTGCATTAGGTTTGTTTGTAAAAAAAAAAAACTTTTTAACTTAATATAATAAAAATTATCTATTTGGTGTTCAATTAAGAGTTCCAGTTCTTTGGAGATAAATTTATTCCTTCTCCACAGGTCTGAGAGGTAAACTATCCTATGTTCCTCCAATTTGCTTATAATATCACTCTTTATATCTAAATTATGAACCCATTTAGATCTTATCTTAGTATGTGGTGTTAGGTGTGGGTCAAGCTCTAATTTCTTCCATACTAGTTTCCAATTTTCCCAGCAGTTTTTGTCAAATAGTGTGTTCTTATCCCAAAAGCTGGGGTCTTTGGTTTTGTCAAACACTAGATTGCTATAGTTATTGCAGGGTTTGTCCTGTGATCCTATGCTATTCCACTGATCGACTACTCTATTTCTTTATTTTATTTTATTTCTTTATTTTTTTTTTGCTGAGGCAATTGGGGTTAAGTGACTTGTCCAGGGTCACACAGCTAGGAAGTGTTAAGTGTCTGAGACCAGATTTGAACTCAGGTCCGCCTGACATCAGGGCTGGTGCTCTAACCACTGCACCATCTAGCTGTCCCTCGACTACTCTATTTCTTAGCCAGTACCAAATGGTTTTGATGACTGCTGCTTTATAATATAGTTTTAGATCTGGTACAGCAAGGCCACCTTCATCAGCCTTTTTTTTCATTAATTCCATTGAAATTCTTGACCTTTTGTTCTTCCAAATGAACTTTGCTACTATTTTTTCTAGATCTGTAAAATAATTTCTTGGGAATTTGATTGGTATAGCACTAAATAAGTAAATTAGTTTGGGTAGTACTGTCGTTTTTATTATATTTGCACAGCCTACCTATGAGCACTTAATATTTTTCCAACTGACTAGGTCTGATTTTATTTGTGTGGCAAGTGTTTATAGTTTAGTTCATATAGTTCATGAATGTTCCTTGGCAAATAGATTCCCAAATATTTTATACTATCAACAGTTGTTTTGAATGGAATTTCTTTTTGTATCTCTTGCTACTGAACTTTGTTGGTAATATATAAAAATGCTGCTGATTTATGTGGATTTGTTTTGTATCCTGCAACTTTGCTAAAGTTGTGAATTGTTTGTAGCAGTTTTTTAGTTGAGTCTCTAGCGTTCTCTAAATATACCATCATGTCATGTGCAAAGAGTGATAATTTGGTTTTCTCATTACCTACTCTTAATTCCTTTTATCTCTTTTTCTTCTCTTACTGCCAAAGCTAACATTTCTAATACAATATTAAATAGTAATGGTGACAGAGGGCAGCCTTGTTTCACTCCTGATCTTATTGGGAATGGGTCTAGTTTGTCCCCATTACATATGATGCTTGCTGATGATTTTAAATAGACGCTACTGATCATTTTAAGGAAAAGCCCATTTATTCCTATACTCCCTAGTGTTTTTAAGATAAATGGGTGTTGGATTTTATCAAATGATTTTTCTGCATCTATTGAGATAATCATATGATTTTTGTTAGTTTAATTATTAATGAAATTGATTATGCTGATAGTTTTCCTAATATTGAACCATCCCTGCATTCCTGGTATAAATCCTATTTGGTCAAAGTGTATTATCCTGGGGATGACCTAAATATCTTATTTAGGATTTTTGCATCAATATTCATTAGGGAAATTGGTCTATAGTTTTCTTTCTTTGTTTTCACCCTACCTGGTTTAGCTATCAGTAACATCTCTGTATCATAAAAGGAATTTGGTAGTACACCTTCTTTCCCTATTTTTTCAAATAGTTTATATAGTATTGAAATTAATTGTTCTTTGAATGTTTGGTAGAATTCACATGTAAATCCAGATGGCCCTGGAGATTTTTTTCTTAGGGAGCTGATTAATAGCTTGTTCTATTTCTTTTTCTAAGATGGGGCTATTTAAATAATTTATTTCCTTTTCCATTAACCTGGGCAGTCTATATTTTTGGTAGATATTCTTCCATTTCATTTAGATTATCAGATTTGTTGGCATACATTCTCCAATTGATAAATGGTCAAAGGATATGAACAGACAATTTTCAAATGATGAAATTAAAACTATTTGTAGTCATATGAAAAGGTGCTCCAAATCACTATTGATCAGAGAAATGCAAATTAAGACAACTCTGAGGTACCACTACACACCTGTCAGATTATCTAAAATGACAGGAAAATATAATGATGAATATTGGAGGGGATGTGGAAAAGCTGGGACACTGATGCATTGTTGGTGGAACTGTGAACGGATTCAGCCATTCTGGAGAGCAATTTGGAACTATGCTCAAAAAGTTATCAAACTGTGCATACCCTCTGACCCAGCAGTGTTTCTATTTATATCCCAAAGAGATCTTAAAGGAAGGAAAGGGACCCACATGTGCAAGAATGTTTGTGGCAGCCCTTTTTGTAGTGGCTAGAAACTGGAAACTGAATGGATGCCCATCAATTAGAGAATGGTTGAATAAATTATGGTATATGAATGTTATGGAATATTATTGTTCTGTGAGAAATGAGCAGCAGGACGATTTCAGAGAGGCCTGGAGAGACTTGCATGAACTGATGCTGAGTGAAATGAGCAGAATCAGGAGATCATTATACACGGCAACAACAATACTATATGATGATCAACTCTGATGGACATGGCTCTCTTCAACAATGAAATGTTTCAAACCACTTCCAATTGTTCAGTGACGAAAGCCATATACACCCAGAGAGAGGGATGAGAAATGTGGACCACAACATAACATTTTCATGCTCTTTATTGATGTTTGCTTGCATTGTGTTTCCTTTCTCTGATTTTTCTTTCTTGTAGATCTGATTTTTCTTGCACAAAAATGATGTGTGGAAATATGTATACATATATTCGATCTGTCAAGTATTTTAACATAATTAACATGTAGTAGATATCCTGCCATCTAGGGGAGTGGTGGGGAGTAGGGGGGAAAAATTTGTAACAGAAAGCTTTGTAAGGGTTAATGTTGAAGAATTACCCATACATATGTTTTGCAAATAAAAAGTTTTAATAATAAAAAAAATTTGTTGGCATAAAGTTGGGCCAAGTAACTCCTAATTATTATTCTAATTTCCTCTTCATTGGAGGAAAGTTCTCCATTATGACTAACAATTTGATTTTCCTCTTCCCTTTTTCTAATCAAATTAACTAAAGGCTTATCTATTTTGTTGTTTTTTTCATAAAACCAATTCTTAGTTTTATTTATTAATTCAATAGTTTTCTTGTTTTCAATTTTATTAATTTCCCCTTTTATTTTTAGAATTTCCAATTTAGTATTTAATTGAGGGTTTTTAATTTTTTCTTTTTCTAGTTTTTTTAATAGTAATCCCAATTCATTGATCTTCTCTTTCTCTATTTTATGCAAGTAAGCATCTAGAAATATAAAATTGCCCCTTATAACTGCTTTGGCTTTATCCCACAAACTTTGGTATGTTGTCTCATTATTGTCATTCTCCTGGATGAAATTATTGATTTTGTCTATGATTTGCTCTTTCATCCATTCATTCTTTAAAATTAGATTATTTAATTTCCAATTAACTTGTGGTCTATTTTCTCTTGGCCTTATATTGCATATGATTTTTATTGTATCATGATCTGGAAAAGATGCATTTACTATTTCTGCCTTTTGGCATTTGATTTTGAGGTTTTTATGCCCTAACACGTGGTCAATTTTTGCATAAGTTCCATGAACCACAGAGAAAAAGTAAACTCCCTACTGTCTCCATTCAATTTTCTCCAAAGATCTATCATACCTAACTTTTCTAACAATTGGTTTACCTCCCTAGCTTCTTTCTTACTTATTTTGTGGCTTGATGTATCTAATTCTGAGAGAGCAAGGTTGAGATCCCCGCCTAGTATAGTTTTGCTCTCTATTTCTTCTTGTATCTCTCTTAATTTCTTCTCTAGGAATTTGGATGCTATACCACTTGGTACATATATATTTAGTATTGATATCGCTACATTATCTATGGTACCCTTTAATAAAATATAGTTTCCTTCCTTATCTCTTTTGATTAGATCTATCTTTGCTTTTACTTGATCTGATATCAGGATTGCTACCCCTGCTTTTTTTTGGTCACCTGAAGCATAATAGATTCTGCTCCAGCCTTTTACCTTCACCCTGTATGTGTCTCTATGCTTTAGATGTGTTTCTTGTAGACAACACATTGTTGGATTCTGGTTTTTAATCCTGTCTGCTATCTGCTTCTGCTTTATGGGAGAGTTCATCCCATTCACATTCACAGTTAGAATAACTAATTCTGTATTTCCTGCCATCTTATTTACCCAAGTTATGTTTTTCTCTTTCCTTTCCCCTTTCTTCCTTCCCCCCTCCCCAGTATTTTGCTTTTGATGACCCCCTCCCCCAA
>JAJPUD010000787.1:481485-491848 GCA_023553655.1 Myrmecobius fasciatus | reverse complement strand
ATGACCCCCTCCCCCAAACATTCCTCCCCCCCTTTTAAAGCCCCTCCCTCTTTTTTACTCCTTTCTCCTGATTCTTCTAATTTCCCTTCTATTAGTCCATCCCTTTCTTGTCCTCCTTTCCCTCCCACTTCCCTATAAGGAAGGACAAGTTTTTCTGTGAAACCAAATATGTCTGATATTCACTTTTAGAGCCCATCTGATGAGAATAAGATTTACACAATGCTCATCTCCCGCCCTTCTTTCCCTCAATTATATTAGTTTTTTTTTTTTTTTGGCCTCTTCATGAGATTTTGCCTTATTTTTACCTCCTTTTTTTTAAAACCTTATTTTAGCACCTTTTCCATCTTTCCCCTAGTATGATAGGCTTTCCCCCTCTAGTTTTCTTTTTCATATTATCAAAATAATATCAAATTATCCCCCCAATCTTTAAGTATCACCATAGTGGAATAAAGTTCTCAAAAGTCCTTTTCTTTTTACCTTTTTATGCTTCTCTTGAGTTCTGTGTTTGGAGGTCAAATTTTTTGTTCATATCTGGTCTTTTCATTAGAAATAGGTGAAATTCACATATATCATTAAATGACTATCTTCTTCCCTGGAGAATAATGCTCATTCTAGCTGGATAGGTTATTCTTGGCTGTAATCCAAATTCCTTTGCCTTTCGGAATATCTGGTTCCAGGCCCTTCAATCCTTCAATGTGGAGGCTGACAAATCATGTGTGATTCTAATTATAGATCCTCAGTATTTGAATTGTTTCTTTCTAGCTGCTAGCAATATCTTTTCCTTAGTGCGATAGTCCTGAAATTTAGCCCCTATATTCCTTGGGGATTTAATTTTGGAGTCTCTTTCAGGAGGTGATCGGTGAATTCTTTCAATGTGATTTTGCCTTCTGATTCTACAACCTCAGGGCAGTTTTCTTTCAGGATTTCCTGGAAGATAGTGTTTAGATTCTTTTTTTCATCATGGCTTTCAGGAAGTCCAATCATCCTTAGATTCTCTCTCCTTAGATCTATTTTCCAGGTCAGTTGTTTTTCCTAGTTGATAATTCATATTTTCTTCTATTTTTTCATTTTTTTTGTTTTTGTTTGACTGATTCTTGAAGTCTTATTGAGTCATTCACTTTCATTTCTTCCATTCTAATTTTTAATGTATTATTTTTCTTCAGTTACCTTTTTTAGCTCCTTTTGTAACTGGCCAATTTGTTCATTGCATACTTTTTCCATTTCACCAATTTTATTTTTCAATGAATTTGTGTCTTTTTCCTATTTCTTTTGTAGAGCATTATATGCTTTTTCCATTCCTTCTTGCAATGATATCATTTCATTTCTCCATTTTTCATCTAATTCTCTTTTGAGATTCTTTATGCAATTTTCCAGGAAAGCCTTGTGAAATAGGGACCAGCTCATGTCCCCTTTTTTGGCTTCCTCTGGAGTTGCTTTACTTTTATGAATCTCAGGGTCTGGGGTCTGTTCTTCTTGCTCTCCATAAAAGCTGTCTATGGTGAGAGTTCTTTTCTGTTTTTTTATTCATTTTCTAAAAAGCTGTTTAAAGCAAAGAAGCCACAGCTGTGGTAATTTGCCCTGGGGCAATTCATCTGATTGACTTCCAGTGCTGGGCTGTCTGGGCTAGGACCAGTGTTGGCAATGGGTTACAATCTACCTTTTACAAAAGGCAGATCTGCCAAAGCACCTGCCCTCAATCAGGGCAGAATGTCCCAAGAGGCTCAAATAGACTCCCCAGGTCCTTCGAATCTGCCATGCTGAGTCCCGCTCATTTTCCTGCCCTGTCTCCCAGAGCTGCTCCAGAGCTAGGCTAACTGCCCAACCCCCTGCCTGACCCCCTGTCTGACTGAAACAGACCTGCTCCAGAGTTCTTCCAAGGTAATTTCGGCTGCAAATGTGTTGTACTCCAAATATTTGGGGGATCTTTGACTCCAGAACCAGTTCAGAGGCTTAATCTGCTGTTGGTTTGACAGAAGGTCAGAGGAGGTCACAGAGAGTCGTGTCTTCACTCTGCCATCTTGGCTCTGCCCCCTAACTGCAGTTCTTAATTCTTCCCTTCCTTTCTTGGAGGCTCTATGATTATTATATAAACCTCCCTACAAAGAAAATTCCATTTTTTAAGATAGAGATAATGCTGATTTTTTTTTTGGACAGGAGATGTTATTTTATGAATTTTAAAAATTCTCCTTATGGATGAAGATTGCTAATGGATCTGCCATTTAGAGCACTACTTAAGGATATTAGAAATTAAGAAAATTGCTCAGTTTCATACAGTCAGAAAAAGAGCTTGAGCCCAGGTGTTCCAAAGTCAAGTTTCTCTGCACCACATTATGCTGCTTCTCAATACCAATTTGTACTGAGCCAAAATCAGGGGGTCAAACAGAAAAGCAACCAAAACAAATGCACTGGCAAATACTTATTTGGTGATGAAATCTCACCTTAGCATCAATTTTATCATTAGAAAATTGGCACACATTGTGGTCAGATCTCTAGAAGGATTTCTGAAAAAGCTGCACAAAATCCCTGAAGCTTGGAATAGTATACCTTCCACTCTGGAAACAGAGCCCTATGGACCCACATGTGCAAAAATGTTTGTGGCAGTCCTTTCTGTAGTGGCAAAAAACTGGAAACTGAGTGGATGCCCATCATCTGGATAATGGCTGAGCAAGTTATGGTATATGAATGGTATGGAATATTATTGTTGTATAAGAAAAGATCAGCAGGATGATTTCAGAGAGGCTTACAGAGAATTACATGAACTATATCAGTTCTAAGGGACATGACTCTCTTCAACAATGAAATGCTTCAAACCAATTCCAATTGTTCAGTGAAGAAAGCCATATACACCCAGAGAGAGGGATGTGAAATGTGGACCACAACATAACATTTTCATGTTCTCTATTGAGGTTTGCTTGCATTGTATTTCCTTTATCGGATTATTATTTCTTGTAGATACGATTTCTCCTACACAAAAAATGTTATGTGGCAATAACTATACATATATTCGATTTCTTAAGTATTCTAACATAATTATCATGTAGTGGATATCCTGCCATTTAGGGGAGGGGTGGGGAGTAGGGGGGAAAAATCTGTAACAGAAAGCTTTGTAAGGGTTAATATTTAGGAATTACCCATACATATGTTTTGCAAATAAAAAGTATTAATAAAAAAATTTTAAAAAAGAGAATTACATGAACTGATGCTAAGTGAAATGAGCAGAACCAAGAGATCATTGTACACAGCAACTGTAAGATTATACAAAAACAAAAAAAAATGGTTTCTGACCATTGAAAAGTATTATGGTGACAAGGAAGATCAAAACACACACCCAGAAGATGATAACAAAGTCAAAGGTCCTACATCCAAGGCCTCCAAGAAAAAGAAGGTATAAAAAGAGGAGAAAAAAAGTATAAAAGGAGGTATAAAAGCTCATTGAGGAAAATAATTCCTTAAAAAATAGAGTTCAGCAAAGGGAAGCTAATGACCTTATAAGAAATCAATATACAATAAAACCAAAAGAATGAAAAAGTAGAAAAAAATGTGAACTATCTCATTGGAAAAGCAACTGACTTGGAAAAAAGATCCAGGAGAGAGTATTTTAAAATTATTGTCTACCTGAACTAAAAAAAAGATCCTAGATATTATCTTTCAAGAAATTATCAAGGAAAACTGTCCTGATATTCTAGAACCAATGGGTAAAATATAAATTGAAAGAATCCACTGATCACCGCCTGAAAGAGATCCCCAAATGAAAACTCCCAGGAATATTATAGCTAAATTCTGGAGCTCCCAGGTCAAGAAGAAAATATTGCAAGCATCCAGAAAGAAACAATTCAAGTGTAGTCAGGATAACACAAAATTTAGCAGTTTCTACTTTAAAAGACTGGAGGGCTTGGAATATGATATTCCAGAGAGCAATAGAGCTAGGATTGCAACCAAGAATCAACTACCCAGCAAAACTGAGTATAATCTTTCAGAGAAAAAGGTGGTTAGTCAATGAAACAGAGGATTTTCAAGCATTTGTGATAAAAAAAAAAAAAGACCAAAGCTGAATGGAAAAAAAAAATTGATTTTCAAATACAGGACTCTGGAGAAGCATAAGGAGGTAATCAGCAAAGTGATATCATAAGGGACTTAATAAGGTTTATCTGTTTACATTCCTACATAGGAGAATGATACTTGTAACTCATAAGAACTTTCTCATTATTATGGCAGCTAGAAGGAGTATATATAAACAGAGGGCATAGGCATGGGTTGAATATGAAGGAATAATAACATTTTTAAGTGATGAAATTAAAGAGTGAAAGAATATACTGGGAAAGGGAGAAGTGGAATGGTATGGATTATCTGCCATAAAAAAAGAAGCAAGAAAAAGATTTTTACAGTGGAGGAGAAAAGGGGGAAGAAAGGGAAAATGAGTAAACCTTACTCTCATCAGAATTGACTCAAATAGGAAATAGCATGCATATTCTATTAATAGAGTATAGAAATCTCTCTTACCCTGCAGGAAAATAGGAAGGAAGGGGAATATGGGAAGGGGGGAGGATAATAAAAGAGAAGGCATACTAGAGGAAGGAGTGGTCAGTAGCAAACCACTTTTGAAGAGGGATAGAGTGAAAAGAGAGAGAATAAATGGGGGGGGAACAATTAGCAATAGTAATTGCAAAAAAAATTTCAAAGCAAGTTTCTCTGATGGAATATTATTGTTCTCTGGGAAATGATGACCAGGATGCTCTCAGTAAAAAAAAAAATAACAACCTAGAAAGTTTTCCATTAACAAAGAGAAATATACTGTATAAAAAGTAATGGCAATGTTCTAGAATGACCAGCTGTAAATGACTTTGTTAGTCTCAGTAGTACAATCATCCACAACTACTCTGAAGGACTTATGATGAAAAATCCTTTCCATACCCAGAGAAGGAACTGATTGTGTCTGAATACAGATTGAGGCATTCTCTATTTTTGTCTTTTTCTATTTTTAACTTAATTTTTCTTGAGGGGTTTTTAATATAACTGTAAATATATTAAATAGGTACACATAATAGCTTGTTGTCTCTCTCCAAGATCAGTTATTAATTTATCTAGAATTTATTATATAGAATTTATCTATGGCTTTGATATATCACACTCAAAATTTGGAACCCAATTTTCCTATATCTTATACTTCATGCATTTATCCTACTTGTAGTTCACCCATAATCACCTTCCATTTTCCTGTCTCAAAATTGTTTCTTCAACTGAAATGTTCAGCCCCATCAATCCATCTGTTGAAAGTCTACCTATCCTTTAAGGCCTTACTAAAATGTCATCTATTTTAAAAATCCTTTATCATCTTAGTTCTCAATTTCTTCCTTCATGCTCCTACAACAGTTTGTTTATTCCTCTGTTATCAATCAAAAACCGTTTATTAAGTGTCTACTCAATGACAGACAGTGTACTAAGTACTTGGGATACAAAGTCAAAAATGTTTCTGCCCTTAAGAAGTATATATTCTATAAACATTTCTATTATGACACATTTTTTCTGCCATTCATGTGGAACTCTTTATGTTGTGTTAAGATTCTATATTACTTAAGTGCCGAGATGTGAATCCTTTCACTCCCTGAATAAAGTCTCCCCTGAATATAACACTTAATCAAAATAGAAAGTGTATTTAATTCCTCCAAAGAAGCCTGAAAACCAGAGTAAATCATTAGAGGAAATTTATGGTGGCCAAAGGAAGAGGGAAAAATGTCTTTTTTTGTTGACCAAATGTAGATAGGATCTTCTTTTGTTTACCACTAACTAGACAAAGAGTTAGTCCATAGGGAGTAGTAGTTTGGGGAAAACGTGTTCTCTAAGAAAGTGTGCAGGCACTAACATTAATCCTAACTGGAAACCATATAGTTTTGTTTTACAATGCCATGGAATTTCACTTTTTAGTGTTTCACAATTACCATAAAATGTGAGTTAGGAAAGGGGTAAGTCTTTTCTAATATAGCAGGGAAAACTGCCATTCAGGACCTCTCTCTAAGCAGTTATTGGCAAAACTAATAAATAGTATCTGATAAATTTGCTAAAATAAAGAGAATATTTTTGAATACTTTTATTGAACGTTTTTATAGGGCCTTAAGTATAAGTGTGTGATTATTACATAAAACCTTGGAAAATACTGAATTTGGAATCATATAACATGTGTCTCCAAAAAATTTGAATTTCCTTTATTAGATTACAAACTTTTATCCTTCCATTTTTGCTTTCTTAATCCTGTTCTTTTTCCATATCTTGATCTCTATCCTATTCTGCTTTCCTCGTTCATCACTCACTACTATTGCCTTATTTTCCTCTATTCACATTTTTGAATGCTTTAATTCTTTTTTTTATTTTAAATTTTGAAATAGATTTTTATCAATAAACTTAATTTATACATTAACTAGATTCTCTCTGTATTCTTCCCCCTCCAAGACAGCCCAATAGCAAATATATTTTTTAAATGAATGGAAAAGATGAAGAGAAAAATGTCAGCAAAACTGATCAAACATGCTATAAAAAAATCTGATATTACATGCAATGTTCCACTCCTGTGAATTCCAACATCTGCAGGGATGATATCAAGGGAAAAGTGTTTCCTCATATTTCTTTGGGGACAAGTTTATGATTATTTTGTAGTTGCAGGGGTTTCTTTTGCTAACATTATTAGTAATTATGTATATTATTTTCCTGGCTCTTCTTATTTCAGTTTGTATCAGTTCTTGTAAATCTTTTTATATTTCTGCATTCATCATTTTCAAAATTTCTTATAACATAATATTCTGTCACCAATTTAATTCTTTACTGTCTTTTACCCTGATTCCCTTAATTCCTAAATGTACCTCTGTGAAACCCCCAAACCTGAGTGACTTCTACCATCCATCCACTTTTTCTAAATGTAGACTTGATACTAAAATAGCTAGATGGAATCAGACCTGGTCCAGTAACATGACCCAAAGAAAGTCATCAGTAGTTTGATGTCAGCTTGACAAGAAATCTCCATTGTAGTGCCCCAAGGATTTGTGCCATATTCTGCTTAAAACATTTTTATTATTGAATGTGGTAAAGGCATAGATGGCATAGTAATCAAATTTGCAGATGACAAAAAGCTGGTAGGAGTAGTTAATACACTTGATGATGGTCAGAATTGAAAAAAAAAGATCTTTATGCTTTAGAATGTGGAATCTAATAAGATGAAATTCAATAGGAATAAATGTAAAAGTCTTACAATTAGGTTACCCAAATCAAGTTTACAAGTACAAGATGGAAGAGATGTGATTAAACAACTCTTTGAAAAAGATCTGGGGGGGGGGGGCAGCTATGTGGTGCAGTGGAATGGAGCACCAGCCCTGAAGTCAGGAGGACCTGAGTTTAAATGTGGTCTCAGACACTTAACATTCCCTAGCTGTATGATCTGGAGGTTGTAATGGATTTCAAGTTTACTGTAATTCAGTAGTGTGATGCAGTATGTTGAAAAACTATTATGATTTGGGACTGCATTAATACAGGTATAGCTTTCAGGAATAAGGAGATGACAAACCTTTTGTACTCATACCTTGTCAGATCCCATCTGCAATATTATGTTCATTTCTAGGAGCTTTAATCTATGAAGAACATTTAATAAACTAGAATATGTTCAAAGAAAAGAAATCTTGATGATAAAAAGCCTTAAATTCATGACACTTAAAGATTGATTGAAATAACTGGGGAGGGGGTATTTTGCTTAGAAAAGAGAAGATGAAGGGAAGACATTCAGCTGTCTTTCAATAGCTAAAGCATTGGCACATGAAGTACTATGTCCCTTATTAGGTTATTGTGAGATACAAATGCAAAAATGTATGTGAAGTGTTTTGTAAATCTCAAAGTGCTGTTATTGTCGGTTATTATTGTCATTAATGAGAATAAATCCCTATGAAAGGCCTGGTAAATAGCATCTGTTGCATGTCTATCTGTTGTCTTTACAATTCTGTTTTTAAGAGCTTTTAGAGTAATGTAGTGCACATGTTTCTCATGATAAGCTTTGCTCAGTCTCATTTTTACTATTTTATAAGGTAATAGTGCTTATTACTTTCTATTGTTCTTTTCTGTAATACTTTATAAATAAATCTGTATTCTAATCTGTGTTGTCCTTGAGTACCAAAAGTCTCTATGTGACAAAGAGGTTGTTTGTTAGCTGAGTTTATGGGACCTTGTGACTTCTTCAATAAAAGATAATCCTTTAAAATGAGATTCATTGGTCTAAGAAATGTCAGTAATCAGAAACAATTCTTAGATTGCTAAAGAAGTAAAATTAAAACCATCTTTCTAATAAAATTCTAACCAAGTTGTTAATGTTTTTTTCCAGAGAAGAAAAATGTTTTTAATATATAAACCACTTGAAGACAATTTTTTTTTCAATTTGGCTTCTGCTCTCATATTTTATAGAAATTGAAGCTATCCAAGTCTATGAAGCCTATCAGTGATTACTGAAACCAAATAATTTTTCTTCTCTCTTAAAAAAATAAACTTGGGGTAATTTTTTATTCACCATCATTTCACAAATCGAGTCTGCAGTACAGTCATATTCTACTTAAGGTTTCAGTTCTAATGTCAATGTGTAAGACAACAATTGAATGTGTCCAAAATTATGCTTGAAAATCCCTGAAAATGACTGACTTTTGGCTGACTTTGAATTCTTCATCATAGACTGCCTCTTATACTTCTACTGTATCCCCCCACATCACCTTGCATGGTGTTCAGTACTTACTGTGTGTTACCGTAGATCAGGACACCCTCAAATATAGATTTGAATCATTCTTTTGGTTGGCTTTTCAAAGAAAAAGTTTATGAATTTTTTAATGTCCTTCAAAAACAAAACATGATTCCCATTAACTCATTTGCAAAGGCATTTGCTTAAACTGGATTGCTAGGTTAATTTTTTTTTAAATCTCTCTTATATATTCAGGAAGCAAGCTTGCCTGCAGAATTATAGGCTATTAGGAAGCAATGGGTCAGTTGGGTGATTTGGACAATTCGAATTCCTTAGGATGCTTACCAGCTGGAACATTTCTCTGCCTCAGAAGCTGTCACTGAGTGCTTTCTTGCAAAGCTGCTGATAATATAGTTTGTGCTGCTTTCTTGTGACTTCATCTCTTTTAAAGATCCCTTGCCAAAAACTATTGCAATTTTTTGTGAGTCAGACATATAATGACTATACCCAGACCACAAGGACCACAAAAGCCTTCTATCAATAGATTAACAAACATTTATTAAGTACCTACTATGGTCCAAACTCTGGAGATACCAAGAGAACAACACAAAACAGTTCCTACCCAAAACTTTATAGTCTTAACTAGAGAAAACAACAAAGAGAAACAGAGAAACAGAGAAAATGGGTTTCTAGTCCCTGAAATGATCCTCTTTCTCATTTCTGCTTCTTATCTTCCTTTGAGACTCAATTCAAACCTATCTTCCATTAAGAGGCTTTTTCTGGTCTCCCCACCACTATCACCACCTTCCAGCTACCTACCTAAGTGTAGCTAGTGCTATCCCTCTAGGATTCCCTCTCATTTACACTGTACATGTCTTTTATGTACTTAGGGGTTTGCAAGTTGCCTCTATGGAAAGATATGTTGACTCAATGTTTCCAGCCCTGATTGTCAATCGGTATTGGGGGAGGTGTCACCTAGTACCCTGATACTGGTCACTAACCAAGTCACCACACACCCCTCCCCCTCAAAGGGCTCAACTTCTTTTGCTAAAATTGACCTATCTGAATTGTCTTCGAGTTATCTATAAAAGCTGGCCCCACTTTGAAGCTATCTCTGATCTTCAGCTGTGATTGCCAAGGTAACAAAGCCATTTGCTACTTTGATGTGTTTATAATAAATTCTTTTTTATTCTCTTCGTTCTGAGTTTGCTTCATTAATCAGGGTGAAAGCCCAAATGAACAATTTTCCTTTCAACACCTCCACCATTAGAATGTGAACATATGAATGTGAGAATGTGAGATTTTTGCCTTTCTTTATATCTCCAGTGCTTGGTACAGTGCCTGGCACATAGTAAATCCTTAATAAATGGATGATGATGATGATGATGATGATGATGATGATGATGATGATGATTGTGGTGGGACATTGGCTTCTGGGGTTTCAGGAAAGAAAACTTGGAGGAAATCAGCAATTCTGAAAGAAGATGCAAATGAATTGGGAATACATTGCTGGCATGGGAAGCAGCTAGTACAAGATAACATGTGGGAAATAAAGTAGTATGAATATGAAAAAGGAGAAGACAGACATAAAGAGTGCATAGTGAAATATATAGATGACAGATAGATAGATAGATAGATAGATAGATAGATAGATAGATAGATAGA
>JAJPUD010000787.1:377780-467635 GCA_023553655.1 Myrmecobius fasciatus | reverse complement strand
CGTGTGTGTGTGTGTGTGTGTGTGTGTGTGTGTGTGTGAGAGAGAGAGAGAGAGAGAGAGAGAGAGAGAGAGAGAGAGAGAGAGAGAGAGAGAAAGCGACCTTGATTTCTCATTAAAGTAGGAAATGAGTTAAACTAAAAAACCAATGCAGCCAAGGTTGGAAAGGAAGCAGAAAGTTGGGAAAAATTTTTACATCCAAGGGTTCTGATAAAGACTATATATATATATGTATATATATGTATCTTTTACATATATACATATATATATATATATATAAACTGACTCAGATTTATAAGAATACAAACCAGTCTCCAACTGATAAATGGTCAAAGGATATGAACAATTTTAAGACAAAGAAATTAAAGCTATTTCTAGTCATATAAAAAAATGCTCTAAATCACTATTGATTAGAGAAATGCAAATTAAGACAAGTATCACAAGTACCACTTCACACTTCTCAAATTGGCTAAGGTAATAGGAAAAGATAATGATGAATGGTGGAGGGTATGTGGAAAACTGATACTTTATGCATTGTTAGTAGAATTGTGAACTCATCCAACCATTCTAGAGAGCAATTTGGAACTATGCCCAAAGGACTATCAAACTGTCATACCTTTTGATCCAGCAGTGTCTCTATTGAATCTGTACTCCAGAGATCATAAAAGAGGGGAAAAGACTCCCATGTGCAAAAATGTTTGTAGAAGTCCTTTTTGTAGTGGCAAAGAACTGGAAACTGAGTGGATGCCCATCAGTTGGAGAATGGCTGAATAAGTTATGGTATGTGAATATTATGAAATATTATTGTTCTGGAAGAAATGATGAGCAGGCTGATTTCAGCAAAGCTTGGAAAGAACTACATGAACTGATGCTGAGTGAAGTGAGTAGAACCAAGAGAGCACTGTACACAGCAGCAACAAGATTATATGATGATCAATTGTGATGGACGTGGCTCTTTTGGACAGTGAAGTGATTCAAGGCAATTCTAATAGACTTGTGATGGAGAGAGCCATCTGCATCCAGAAAAAAGGACTATAGGGATTGAATATAGATCATAACAGTATTTTCACCATTTGTTGTTGTTTTCTTGCTCGTTTTATTTCCTTTTTGATCTGATTTTTTCTTGTGCAGCATAATAAATGTGGAAACATGTTTAGAAGATTTGCACACGTTTAACCTATATTGAATTACTTGCTGTCTAGGGGAGGGGATGGGGGGATGGGAGGAAGAAAAATTTGGAACACAAGGTTTTACAAGGGTAAATGTTGAAAACTATCTTTGCATGTATTTTGACAATAAAAAGCTATTAATAAAAAATTTTTCATCCTTAAAAAAGAAATCATAATTAGAAATAGTGGGTGCACATCAATTAGGGGATGACTGAGAAAACCATAGCATATTCATTTAATATGCATATTATTATGCAGTAAAAAGTTACAAATAAAAGGAATCCAGAGAAACCTATATGTATTTTATACATTGCAATCAGCAAAATCAAGAGAATAATATACATGATGACCACAAAAATATAAATGAAATTATATCTGAGGAAGTCAATGTAAATGAAATGAAAAACCAGACAAAAGAGAGGGAAAAATAACTTCTGTCAGAGAAATGGGAGACTTACAGTAGGACAATATATTGTAATTTTTGGATACAGTCATCTTGTCAGGTGTTTTTGTCTAATTGTTTTTCTTTGTCACCAGGGAACATTCATTCAGGATGGGTGGAAATGGCTGTGAAGTAAAAACAAAAGGCACTAATAAAATGTATTCCTTTTAAAGGAAACCACATGGGCTTGAAGTTTCTAAATGTGAGGTCTTTGTATTTTCTGAAATGTAAAAAAAAATTAACTTTCCTAAATTATAAGATTGACCAGCTATCAATTGCAGAATGACATTGTCACTTTTCTCCACATTTCCTATCACTTTCATATCACTAAATAATGTTTCCTAAATAGTCATAATTAAGTAGAGAATAAATAGCATTTGCCTTTCTAGCTTCCTCTATCTTCTGATAAATTAAAGCCATAAAAGCTAGAAATTTATCAGAGAATCACCCCCCCCAGTCAGAATGAAATTTGCAGCAGATATCTGGTAGTCAAAGTTCCCTGTCATTGCTAGTTTACTTAAATGCAATTATAGAATTCATTTTAAGAAAGAAGCATTCACATCTCCAACTTGGAGTCTAATTTTCCTCTATGCCATGTTGTCTATTTCTTTTCTTTTTATCCAAATGATTTTCACCATGTTTCCATTTAAATTCACTATTTTTATAGAGGTATATATTTTTCTGTGTATCAGTCAAGAGGACTAGTTTGCCAAGTCTGAGTGAATTTGATATTGTATTTATTAATATTTAAAAATAACTTTGTTAGACATTCTGCATAGTAATAAACAGATACATCAGGCTGTAAGTATTGCTTCTTATAAACAACTTTATTATTTTTACCTGAGAAACACTAGATATCATTTTGGCTGTACTGTTTTGTTTTTTTTTTATTATGCCACAGAATTGCGAAACCCTCATGAGAATTTGTCCAGCTTTCATTTCAGAGCCATGTTCCATCTCTCCCATTCCTTACTTCTCATTTTTTATTCCCAAATTATTCTTCCTTATGTTGTCCTCTAATCATTTTCTATGCTCAAATCTCATTTCCACCACTGTATTATAAATTTCTCAAGATCAGGAACTATGTCATATGTTTCTGTACTGCTTATCAGCTTCTCATCCCAGCATGTAAGCATGATCCCTTATATGGAAAACTCCCTCATGGAATATGCTCTCATTTTCTATCCTTTAATACAAATTCTGGTTGTTTTTAGACCAGCTCAAGTCCAAGCTTTTCCATGAAGCATTCCCAGATCATTCCTCACATGTCATCCCCCTTTCTAAAATTATATTAGCATTTGTAGCTCATGCCAATAAATACTTGTGAAATGTTGAGTGAATATTATGTAATTTAGCACTTATATAGGAGTATTCCCCTATGGAAGATGTGAATATTCAACTATGTCAAGATAAATACTTCACTAGAGAATTCACTGTGAAGTCAGAAGACACATATATTTGGAAGCATGGTGATGTCCTGTAGCTGATTTTGCTGCTGCTACTGCTGATGTACTAGATTGTAGGAACTGGATGGATGCTGCAAAGGAGCCTGTAGAACCAGATCTCATAGAGTGCCAGTAAAGTGGCAAGTAGAATGATGTAGTCCTAGGTAGCATGGCTAATGGTTGAGATTTATAGAGTTAGTCATGTTGCTTCATAGTTATGCTGAAAATGAGGAAGATCTCTGACCATCCTGGGCTTATAGGCGGGAATATTATACTAAATAGAATCCCTTTTTTCCAATCTTCTCTCTTTAACTAAAAAAGGTTTCATTGATGTGTTTTGTTTTGTTTTGTTTATATTACAAACATTTTGAGATTATTCCCACCTCAAGAGAAGTCTCTTATAACTAAATAAAATAGCTAAGTAAAATTAGTAACATAGTGACTTAATATTTCAGGGAATGTAACATTTTGTATCTGTAGCTCCCCACTTAATTTTTAAAAAATTAATAAGAATTTATTTTCTCTCTAAGAAAAGAAATCCTCATTTCTTGTAACAAATATGCAGTCAAGCAAAAACTTAATCTTAATGGCCCTCGATAATGGCTGTGTATGTGTCATTCTGAACCTAAATCAATCACTTTTCTGTAATGAATATGTTTCATTATCAGTCCTTTGTAATTATTGTCATTGCATTGGTGATAGTTACAGTATTCAAAATTGTTTGTTGTCCTCTTAGTTATGCTCATTTCATTCTTCATCAACTTATAAAAGTCTTCATAATTGTTCATTTAGTTGTTAAAAATCAGGTGGAGTAAAGATTAGATTCCCCAGCTTAGACTATGAGCCTACTTTTTTTCCTATTAAGCATAACCTTTTTCCTAGTAAGTAACTTTTGGGGACTACTCTGGGAAGGCAAAATTTTTTTAAAATTTTGTTTTATGGATTGCACAAATCATTTACAAATGGACTTTTGGAACATAACTTGCTTATAAGCTGAGGGCTGGTTATAGATTTGCTACATTATTTACTGTACTTCTGCTTAACATTAGGCATGTCTTCCCAACTGGATTATAAATTACTTTAGTGCAAAGATCCCATTTCATAGGTCTTTGATAAAACCTACAACACTTAAGATAGGACAAAGCACATAGTGGCAATTCAGTAAATACTTGTTGATCAATTTAACATATATTTGTTGATTGTGGGATGAAGAGAGGAAGTGAGCTCAGGGTTTGTTCAAGTATAAACAGTCTAGAAGATCTGATGTACCCTGGGGAGAATGGGTCAATTGTGGGGCAACTCAAATATTTGTATTTATCTTAAAATGGGACTAGAAAATCCCAGAGATCCTAGGGCTAAACCAGAGTGAATTTACACCTCCAGGATGGCTCTGAACTCCTTAAAGAATATCAAACTGACTATTAAAGTCCTTCAGAGACTATTTTTATACTTGTTAGATCCTAACTCCCAAATATAATCTGAAGTAAACAATAGAACCTTTCTACAGAGGTTAAGGGAGGAGGATGAACAATGAACAATTCTTTTTTCCCCCTTAATTTACTTAATCATGTATTGGACTTCCTCATATTCTCCTTTGGAGTAAAGACGCCACCAATTTGAGTGAAATAGTAGGTGAACATTCGAAGTAAAAAAGATATATATTAGCAAACAATATTTTTAAAAAAGCATTCCAGAGATATCTCTTTGACTTCCATGAAAATATTGACAAATAAAATAAAAAATAAAGGAAGAATCACCTTCCTTTGAGAGAGAGAGACAGAAAAAGAGAGGAGAGAGGGAGATGAAGAAAAAGAAAAGAAGAAAAGGGAGAAGAAAAAGAACAAGAAGCCACTCCCACTGTCCCTACATTTAGTATGATAAAGTGGACAGACTCTCCAGGACATGGAAAAGGAATCGCTGCAATCTGAGCTGCTGTGAAGAGGCCAACTGTGAAGCCTTTGAAGACATTAACACTCCTTCACCAGTGTGAGGTCTTTGAACTGAAAGCAAGTATACATTGTACTGTTTCAGTTACTTACTAGGTCATGAGGCCCCTGGTATGAATGGGAATATAATTACCAGTTTGTTTTAGAGCAAAGCTTAAAATGTTCCAAATCTCTCTAGTTGTCAATGAATATGCATGTAGAAGAATGCTAATGATTTTTGTTGCTATTCTGATATATTTAAGAAATAAAATGTGTCCTACCCTGTTACATCATGGAGTATTAATTATCTTAGAATTTAATGATTAAATTAAACCACCACTTTTATTTCTTAAATTTATGCTGTCCTTTGAAATGATGAACAAGAAAATACTTTATTATGTTATGATTTTTGGTATACTGTTATGTATTAATGTAAGGCAGCCACCATTCTGTTTTAATAAGTCTAATGAAAATTTATCAAAAAACTAGCATCTGCAGCTTTTAACTTTCTGAAACATTGTATAATCATACATATTTCTATAATGCTTTAAGGTTGGCAAATTGCTTTTCTAAAATATTGGTGAAAGAGGTAGTGAAAATATAATCCTTCCCCTTTCATGAATATCCATTTTATGTTCAGAGAGGCTGAATAAGTTGTCTATGGTCACATAACTAGTGTAAGAGTTACTATTTGAACGCACTCTCTTCTAACTCCAAATCCAGTACCTTTCCACCATATAACATTGCCTCTATATAGTGAAAAAGTAATGCTTTTCTTGGATATAAATTTCTTTGTATTTCTCATCTTTTGTTCTTTATTCTCAAGGGAGAGTCCAAGTATTGTACAGCAATGATCCAAAGATAAGAGAACTAATTATTCATATTAAAGCATAAAAATTGTGGGATCCCCTTAAATTTTTCATAAGTAAAACTAGATATCTTTATATCAAATTGAAGTCATAGCTCATCAGTTCAATTTATACAAAATCTGGCACAGTATATTGGGGACTAGTAGCTGCAGCCTCTCCCACTCCAACTTGCTATCATTTGTTTTTCTTCCTCACCAGCTCCTACCTCTTCCTTTTTATGGATTTTTTGTATCTCCCTCTATGCCACTGAACCATAAGATCACATGGATTTTCCATTTGTCTTGCTCCTGAAATCTCCTGTATTTGTTGTCTCCTCCTGAACCAGGAACTTAGGTGGGGAAAAAGACAATGTGATACAGTGGGCAGAGTCTTGGAGTCAAGAAGACCTGGATTTGAAACTTGCCTCAGACCTTTTTTTAGGTGAATGACCCTAGACTAATCAATTAACTTCTGTGGGCCTCAGTTCCCTTATCTGTAAAATGAGAGGGCTGGACTTTTGACCTTTGAAGTCTCTTCCAATTCTTATGAAGATTATAAGCAAGATACCAAATTCCTTGAGAAAAAAAGTGACTTGAAGGCCTATATATAGATCACAACATTATGAGCCTGTGTTGAATGTTAAATCTGAATTGGGTCAGCCTCAAAGGGAAGGCTACTTAGTGATGGTGGTAAAGGAGAAAAGGTATGTCAGTGAAAATAAGGAGCAAGATATACTAATTTTAACTCTGGGCCAAGTTTGCTGGACATAGGAGAAAAAGCAATCATCATTGGAGAATGAAACCAGAGAATGTTTTATAGTTCTTATTTGCCTAGCCTTTGAATTTTCTTTGTGTTGCCTGTCCAAGTTCATTTTTTTCTGCATTCCCCCAATACACACACACATACATAGACACACACACACATACACAGACACACACACACACACACACGCACGCACACACACGCACGCACATGCATACTCCTTATTCCTTTCAATTAAGTTGTGGAAAATGTAACTGGAAACAATATTTGAATAAGAATAATTATTCAAGAGGATTAACTGACAGATTATTAATGTCTTTCTGTGTCTGTCTCTTTCTCTTTAAAGCACCCAAGTACTTCAATATTTTGATGGATAAATGCCCTCATTGATTACTCTCATTAGTGCTACAGACCTAAATTAATTATGATATTTAAACTAATTTAATTCTTATTCATATTCTCATAAATTTTCCGTGGTTTGTCCATTCAAAGTGCCGGGTACCTTTCTTAGATCTCTTGACACCATCTGGATGCCAACAGAAAGTATCAGCCATTTACTTCTCTGGCTCATAACCATCACACCTTTTTCTAATTATGAATCTTTCTGCTGAATCTTTTATGCCTCTTTTTCTTTGCAATTGATTAGTAATATGGTATAGTGTACTTATACTTCTATACTACATATGCACAATAGGAAAGTATGGAGTAGTAGTTAAAGAGAAAACTTCTAAGCTAGAAAATTCAAATACCTCCTTTGACATATACTTGGCAAGTCGCCTCTCACTGTCCTAGACAACTAAGAGTATAAATTACAACAAAAGTAATGACCTGTATTGGTGGAGGGGATTTCATCAAATTGGATTGCCTTACACACAAAAAAAGAAAAATCAAAGGTACAATACCTATTCTTATGCCCAATTTATTAGGCACTGTGCTGGATGCTAAGGATACAGCATGAAAAATTCCCTTTTCTCAAGGTGCTTATTTTTTATTGGATGAGACCCCCCCCCTCTCTTTCTTGTCTGTCTCTCTCTCTCTCTCTTCTCTTCTGTCTCTGTTTTTCTGTCTCTCCCTCCTTTCTTTCCTCCCTCTCTCTCTGTCTCTCTCTGTCTCTGTCTCTGTCTCTGTCTCTGTCTCTCTCTCTCTCTCTCTGTCCCTGTCTCTGTTTCTCTCTCTCTCTTTCTCTGTCTCTCTCCCTGTCTATCTGTGTGTGTGTGTGTGTGCGTGTAATGGGAAAAGTATATATGGAAGAAATTTATGCAAAATTAATATAAGGTAATTATGGAGGAGGGCTCTAGGAGTTTTGAGAAGCAGTAATGGGGTTCTAAAGAATATCGTGCTTGAATTGAGTCTTGAAAGAAGTATAGAATTTTCTGAAGTGAAGTATTGGGGGAGAGTATTCAAGGTCCAAGGAACAGCCTGGGCAGTGACAGGGAGATGGTAGATAGGATGTTGTAGGAGAAAAACAATAAAAATGACATTTTATCTTTGGACTTTAGAGCTAGGAAAGAGAATGAATGAGGGAAGATGGTTGGTGCTAGGTTGTGAAGGACCTCAACCAAAAAATAGAGTTTATATTTTATCGTATGGGCAAAGTATAATCATTGGATCTTAACTGAGTAAGGTATAGAGTGATATGATCAGGCTAACATGTGGTAATATCATTTTGGGATCTAGACAGAGTAAATAGATTGGCAAAGGGGAGATTTAAGGCCGAGAAAACAATTAAGAAAAAGGCCAGGACTTGAGCTAGGGAAGTGGCTTTGTAAAAGAGGAGAAAGGGATAGATGCAAGAAATGCTCTAGTGGTACAAATAACAAGCCTTGGCAATTGGTTCTTTATATTAAATTTAAAACTATTTTCCTATAACTTTCATTCATTAATGAGAATTCTGTTGGCTGGAATTATACAGGATAATTTCACTTTCTCTTGAACACTGACAATCCCTCAGGTGTTTGAAAGTAGATATCATCTCTTTCTCTCTTCCCCTTCTAAGTTCTCTTTCCCAGGCAGAATTTCTATTATTCATTCTATTGTTTCTTATATGACATAGGATCCAGATCTTTCACAAGGTATGGTGAGACTTGTGACTCTCTTGTCCCAGATACCAGGTTTCTCTTAATGCAGCTAAGATTGCATTAGCTTTTATTGGCATGCATATTACAGCACATATTGAACTTTCAGTGAACTGAAACTCCTAATTCTTTTTTATATGAATTGCTGTTAAGGCAGGTTTTCCTCCATCCTGAATTTACACATTGATTTTTTGAACCTAAATACAGGCCTTAACATTTATCACTATTAAATTTTATCTTGTTAGTTTTGACCCATCATTTAAGCCTTCTGAAGTCTTTTTTGAATCCTATATACTCCAACTTACTCTATATTAGCTTTCTCTCCCAGATAAATAATTTTAAAACTTAATCATCCTTTGAAAAGATCCTAGAAGTCAGACAGTCCAACTTCCAATTCAAAGAAGAAATCCTTTCAGATATATCCCAAACAGGTGGTCTAGTCTCCAATATCATTGAAAGCCTTGATGAAAAGGTTGCAGAGGCAAAAAAAAAAAGAAATGAATAATATATCAACTGTATTTCATCACTGTATAGTTGGGAATATCATAGGATATTTTACTAGTTTTTTTCTGAAAAAAAGTACACTATTCAACAAATATTAATCAATTGCTATAGATAAGGCATGGTGCATGGTATTAGATACTAGGGAAATAAAACCAAAAAACCAAACAGTTTCTGCCCTTATGGAAAATGTTTTTGATTTGTTAGATTAATAATGATGCAAAGGGAAATGTGATTTTCATGTAATTTGTTTTTGGAAAAGTCATGTTAATTCCTAGCACTTCCTTTTTTGGAACTCTTATGCTATCTATTTAATACTTTGTTAAAAAATTTGCCAGGGATTGACATTAAGTTCATTTGTGAGTAGTTTTCAGAAATCACTTTTTACCCCTTTTTGAAAATCTGAAACAATGGTCCATCTCTGGTTTTCTGGCACCTTTCTACTTTCATCATGATGCCTCAAAGATGATCATATCAGATAGTTCCCTCACTATGCTAGGATATGTCATCTAGTTTTAAAGACTTTAGCTATTCTAAACAGCCATATGCCTTCTTCATCTATCTTTGACTTCAATTTTCTATTTGCTATGACTGTCCTGTTCTTTCCATATTAAAATTTTTTTCTCAACATAAAAGAAGAAAGCAACATAAAAGTTTAGAATGTTAAGTGCAGTCAGAAAGAATCTTGTATCCAAAATGAATGTTGTTTTTCATAGTACTCTGGGAGAATATGTTGTTATTGCTGTACAAAATATTTGCAGTTCCTTTGAAACTGCTGTTGGACACAGTTTACAAATCAAGGAAATGAATGTCATTCCTTTTTAGTCAGTGATGCTTTTTAAAACATGTTTTATTGATTTAAAAGGTAACAAGACCCTTTTAAAAAAATAATGTCATTTGTTTTCTTACATTACCATAATTTCCTCTAATAGTATACTTCGAACTGCATTCAAACTCCATCAGTTCTATATTTGGATGTGGATAGAATTTTCCATTGTGAATTTTTTGAAATTGTCTTAGATCACTGTATTATTGAGAAGAACTAAATCAATCATAGTTGATTATTGCATAATGTTACTGTCTTTATGTACAATGTTTTCCTGGTTCTTCTTCTTCACTTTGCATTCATTCACATAAAGCTTTCCAGGCTTTTCTGAAATCAGCCTGCTCAACTTTCTTTATAGCATAATAGTATTCCACCAAAATCATATACCACAACTTGTTCAGCCATTTCCCAATTGATAGGCATCTCTTCAATTTCCAATTCTCTGACAACACTCTTTGTAGTGATATTGCTAGATCAAAGGATATACATAGTTTGCCCTTTGGGCATGGTTGGAAATTGCTCTCCAGAATGGTTGGATCAGTTCACAACTTCACTAACCAGGCATTAGTGTCACAATTTTCCTACATCCCTTCCAACATTTGTCATTTTTCTTTACTTATTAGCCAGTCTTATAGGAACTACTCCCTTTCTTGTTCCATATATATTTATTATATTTGTGCAGAATTTTTCAGTTTCATTTAATCAGGTATATATTTTATCTTTTGTAATTGCCTTAATTCTTTTTGAAAAATTGGTCTCCTTGTTTTATTGATTTTTAACATTACTCTTGTACTTAGATATATCTCTCTCCTTCAATTCTCTAAGGAGCCATCTCTTGTAAAAACAACAAATAAAAATTTAAAGAGATTAAATTCAGTTAAATCAACACCAGTCAAATTTGACAAAAAATGCAGTATTTCACACTTGTAATTTCTTACTTTTGTAAATAAGAAAAGTATGTATTTTTTTTCTTTTTACCCGGAACAAATTTTGTGGTCAATATAATTAGCATTCAGTTGTTGTTGTTGTTGTTGTTGTTCTTATTCTTGTTCTCTCCTCCTCCTCCTCCTTCTCCTTTTCCTTCTCTTCTTCTTCTTCTTCCCATTAGATTGTAAGTTCCTTCAGGCCAGAGTCTTGTCTTTGGCTCTTTTTCTATCCCCAGCACTTAGTCTGGCACATGGGATGTACTTTATAAATGTTAACCAAACCAACATCACCCAGATAGACCATCCAATTAATTTATTAGAGTTGGCTTCAAATTTTTTCAGCTCTTTCTAAAAATCAAATTCATTCCTCAAATGAAAAGATTTATTATTACTGGAGAAATTCAAAAGTATGTACAAGGAAGACAATTCTGAAAGAATTCGAAAATATTTTAAATAATGGTAGTTTCATTGAAATAAATATATAATAATTTTCTAAGGGTGACTATTTTGAAAAAGAGTCGCTTATTTGGATATGACCCCCCCCCAAAGCATTAATTGGATATAGAAATTCTGCTATATGTTTTTTAAAATTAAGAAATATTACAGCTATATCTTATAATCATAATTTATAAATTGATTCTTTTCACTCATAGCACAAGGCCTATGCCCAGTCTTTAAGAACAAAAGTCTTTTATGATTAATTGAACACTTGAAGAAAAAGCTAAGTAAAGTGACAGTAAAGAAAAAATAAATTCTCTCTTCTTTTGATTCTCCCATCCCCCAGTCTTTATTCTTCTGATTTATTCAAGAACATAAAAGCATCTTATTAGCAATTTTTATCCAGGAGGTGTGAGCATTTAAGGTCCAGGGAAAGGTTATGGGGAGAGTAGGGGAAGGAGGAACACAGGGACAAAAGTTACACAATGAAAAATGTCTACTTCAACTGCAACCCAGAATAAAACCTAACATTTTTTATACATTTTAATTATTAGAGAAATTTAAATCATTTTTGCAACTGTTTCTTTTTTAATATCTACAATGTTAATACTTGTTTTAAATCTTTACACCAAGATGCCTAAGAGTTCAGTTGAAGTAAAAGGAAAATTTTGGTTATCTGGCAAATAGCATTGTTTTTTTTTTTTTTTGAACCTAAAATTGAAGTAGCATAAAAACATTGTTAACATTGTTAAGTGTAAGTTCCCAACCACTGCTTCCCTATTAGGCCTGGATGTGTACCCTCATTACTCAATGCACACCCATTACAAATAAAAGTAATCTCCTCCTTGCAGGATATGTAATGGATATGATTTTAAATGAATCACAAACTTCTTTCATACATCTACCAGATTAGATCCTATTATGCTATTTTTGTTCAGTGGGTAGGGTGTGGATAAGATAGTTCTGACAATTCTCCATTAAGGTTTTCTCAGGATGGTTTAATTTTCCCTCCACATAAAGAGTATCTTTATTTATTTATTTATTTATTTATTTTTTAGTATGCTACGGGCATTGCTATTTGGAGCTTCTGTGACAAATGTTTGATTTCGGTCACCAGAATTCTTTAAAGATGGAATAACTCTTCAGGCCTTGTGCCTATATGCCACCCATAATTCATCACAGACTGTTATAAGAATGTGGGTTTTTGTTGTTGTTGTTGTTTTTTAGTTTAAGACTTTGCAAGTTAATTACATTTTTAAAAGTAGATATCAGTTCTCGGTTCAGTTTCTTATAGCCTTACACAAAAAATTGTTGAAGATTATACTCATGAATGGTTAACTGTTAACTGCAAGTACCCAACATTGACTTAGTTTTTATCTGCATGTTCTCATCACTTAGCAAAGTACCCAACATATATAATGTGCACTTAATAAGCGATTGTTGAATTGAATTGAATTTTCATCCTTAGTGGCAATAAGGTGGCTTCCCGAACAAGCTTTGGGGGAATCTCCAAAGCTCCTAATCAAGTCTAAAATGTTATGGACAATATTAGAACGTTGTGTGGAAGTATTTTAAAGACCTTAAGAGAACTCGACTAATTAAAAAAAAATCGCAAAACCATTTTTTGGAAAGTGAGATGTTCAGGTCGAGAGGCTCTCCCACATCTGGTTTTGGGTGCTCCAGCCCCGAGAATGAATCCAACATTGCTGATCAATTCTTGAAGTGGAGAGCGGTCACTTTTTCCCATTCCTCCTCAGATTTCCCTCCACCCGGCCCCAGGGTGTGGGGAGAGGGGAAGGAGGAGGGGGAAGGACCAGAGGGATGGGTTGGAGAGGGGGGAGAGAAGAAGTCTCCGGCCTCACCACATCTTTCATCACCATGCCTCCCTCCCTGAGACCCTCCGCCCCCTTTCCGACCTCCAGAGCAAGCAGGCCAGAGAGGAGGCCCCTTTCTCTTTTTCTACCCACTCTGTCCCCACCCCCTGGGAGAGAAAACAGAATCTTTGTGGCCCTGCCCCCCAGAGCAGCGGCAGAAGCAGAGGGGGCGGGCCACAGGGCAGAGATACTTCGCTTGGCCGCCTGACCTCCAGGTGCATTGTCCAGCCGAGACCACCCCCAGCCCTATGCCGCGGCCCTCCCCTCCCCCCATTTGGCTATCTTTGCTCTTTCCAGCGTCTCCTTCCGCCTGGCCGGCCATCCTGCCTACCGGTCACCAGAGGCCAGATGCACAAAGTAGTCCGAGGGTAGCGGTTGTGGACACCGGGAGGGAGAGAAGCAACTCTCGTCCATCCCGCCTCCGCCCTGGCGCCGCCGCCTTCTTACCCCGCCCCTAGCTGGGCTCCGAGTTCGCTCCTCCTTTAGAACGTGGGTCTGTGCGCTGGGGGTCCGGCCACCGGGGCCAAAGAGTGCTAGCCCCAGTCTCAGCTCCAGTCCACCCTCAGCCTAGTCGCGTTGCATCGTGCTGTTTCGTGCTGCGCTGCAGAGGATCAACAGCAGGAAGCCAGGGCTGCTCAGTCCCCACACTATCCCGGGCCCTCGAACAGGGACGGAACAGGGAGATAGGGGCAGGCTGGGGAGCCCCGAGCCGGCCAGGTGAAGTTTGAGGGGAAGGAACATGCTGGGGCAGCCCCATTGAATGGCACCTTCTTTTAGACTTCTCGCCCAGCTACGGCCACCGGAGATGCTGCTCCGGGCCGTCCTGGTCCTCCTCATCTCCTGCCCAGGTGGGTGCTTTATTTATTTATTTATTTATTTATTTTTAGAAAGGATGGAGGGAACGATGCAGGGTTTTGAGGAGGTCACTTGAGACTGCGGAAAAGAGGTCTCTCTATGTTAGGTAGCCAGGAGTCTCTAATGGTCATGCTGGATGACCCCCAGCCAGCACCTCCCCCGCCCTGGAGGTCTGGAGTCCCTGGAAGGGCAAGGGCTGCAAAAGTTATTGAAGTCCTGTCGGGGGAGGGAGTCTCATGCCCTTTCCCAGCAGACCGGGACCTGTTTCCCGCCGTAGTAGATTCCGTGGCCACGCTGCGGTAACTACTGTCCACTTCTACCCCCTCCCATTCCTTCTTTGGTCCATTGTCCCGGCTTCGGCCTCTCTCCCCGCCTCCTCGGCCAGCCCGCCGGACTCCCTTATCCTGAGCTGCAGCGACGGCCGCACGTGGCTTTATTTATATTGTTTCCGTGGTGGCTGTGCTGTCGCCTAGGGGGCGCCCCACGAAGCGCTAACACTGCGTGAACCTGGGAGGACTCCCGAAACCTGAAGGGATGAAAATCTAGAACCCCTGTGCTCTCTCACCTTTGCAACGCCCAGGGAACTGAGGAGGAGATAGAGACGAGAGAGAAGGGAGGTTACTTTTTGCCAATTTTCACTGGATTTGGGGATGGGAAAAAGAGGGGTGTGTGTGCTACTTTCTCAGACTTTTGTAGGATGCCTAAATATCCTCTGGTGTTTTGAGGAAATGGTATTTTAAAGGGGAGAGACCGACCTATGTGAGTTTTAACTTAGTTGGAGGTTGTTTCTCTACTTTGTTCTACATTGTAGACTTCCAGGGATGGAGAGGAGAGAAGTGGGGAGAGCCAGTGTATTTAATTTGTTTATTTTCAGGGTGTAAAATTTTGGCTTTAATTTTCTTTTAGAAAAGAATTCAGATGTATCATCAGGAACAAAATAAAAGCCTTCCTGAGTTATCTGCAAAGTATGGGGTTATTAGGACTCATAAAGATGTAGTTGGAATACATTAAGTGAAATAGAGATCCCTTGCCTGTGATCTTGAATTGCATTTAAGTTTTTTGAGGAATAGTTATTAATGAGAAACTTGATTAATGAGGAGTTCCTGCCAACGTGATCCTGGGTCCAAGATGATTTATACATAACATATTGCAGGAATTAGAGTAAATGTTTTTTTTTTTAAATTCCGTAAGTCTAAACTAAATTTAAATTTCCAAAGTCAATATCAAGGAACCCTGAAGGGTTAGAGTTAAATGACGGTGATTATAGCAATTTAGTTAGATGTTAGATTCTTAATTCTAATGGGAGAAGGGGAGATAATGTAAGGTGGAGAAGAACCATAGCTGTATGTTTTTAGGATAAAATCTTTCCACATCTGATAAAATGTTTATTGGTTGATTAAGCAATCTCCTGTACCCATTAGATTGTAAGAACCAATTAGTTACGCTTAAAAAACTCCAAAACTTTTCAATTTGAAAAAAGTTGGAGTAAAGGTTTCCTAATCCTATCCCTTACTGGCTTACTAGAAACTAAAGTTATCTAACTTGAAAGTCCATTGTTTGTCCTAGCCTGGATTCAGAAATTTGTCAGTAGTTCCTCTTTGCAGAAGAGTGTAAGTTGTTGATAAAAAAGGATTAATATTAAAATCTGAACTTGTAATTTGTCACAAAAGATAAAATTTCTTTCCAAATGAATAGGTGCAGAGAGAATTCCAAAACACTTCAAGGGATGAGGAAATAAACTTGCTTGTTCACAGAGTCAGGATTTTGCTAATGATTTCTTGTAAAATTAGACTTTTACGACTTACCCTGTTCAGGATCTTTTTTGACAAGCTTGTAAAAGTAGCAAACAGCTTGTGCTCAGTGGTTTTCCTGATGTAGGCAAGAGACTTCGAATAGAATTGTTTCAGTGAGAACTAAAGTTGTTAACATTTTACCCAAGTTAATGAATAAGGGCAGAATAAGAAAAAAACAAAACAAAACCCTGACTTAATTATCTTTTGTTAATTCTTAAAGTAGAATTATCAACTATTTCAAACTTCAATATTATGCAAAATGTTAATGGATCTGTGTATCTGACCATGATAAAGTGAAAACATATTTTACTAAACTTAACCTTAGTAGATATACTTTGTAGTCCCATAGATGTGATAATTGATTTTATATCTTTAATTCTTGGTAAACCTCCTTTTTTCCCCCTTTTCAGGAGTGCAGAGCTTTAGTGAACTGTTCTTTATAAAAGAGCCACAGGATGTAACTGTCACAAGAAAGGACCCAGTGGTTTTGGATTGCCAGGCACATGGAGAACTTCCTATTAAGATCACATGGCTAAAAAATGGAGCCAAAGTTTCTGAAAATAAACGGATCCATGCTTTATCTAATGGCTCTTTATATATCAGTGAGGTAGAAGGCAAACAAGAAGAACCATCTGATGAAGGATTTTACCAGTGTTTGGCTCTGAACAAATATGGGGCCATTTTGAGCCAAAAAGCTCATCTGACATTAGCAAGTAAGTCTGTTTTATCATCACTTTGCTTTGCATGAATCAGTGTGATGAAACCCTGAAAATAACAACTTGTCTTTTTAATGATGGTTTTGAAGACAGAAAATGCCAATCAATGTAAATGAAAATGTCAACTTCATTCTGTATCTGGAGATTAAAATGAGTAGTTAAAGACATAAATTAAATTGGGTATAGTTCTATTTATGGTTCTTAATAAGATAGGCCTGTGAAATCTGTTTTGTACGAACCATGAACTTCGCAGTGTTTTCAGCCATCAAACCATTTTCAAGTAGTTGAGAAGTTTGGTCAGTTTGACAAAAGTTGATCTGAAAGCTCTTTGGTTAGAAATTGATGATAAATTCTTGTATTCACGAGTAAAACAGCTGTTCCTTATACTTTTGTTTTTGTAGGTGATCTTTAAAAGTGAAAAATCTTTGCATGTTCTCCCATTCTTTTTTATGCCTTGGTTATTTTCTGTGATGTCTATATGCGAATCACCCATGTTGTTTCTTATTCTAAATAGAGAGTGAGTAACATTGTTATTTTCCTGCTGGGAAGGAAAGATATTATAATCATCTCTATATTACATCAAGTGGGACAGAAAGCATATTGATTCACTTTTTTTCAGTTGTCACTGTTTGCATTCTAAATTTCCTTAGTCTTAACTGTATCAGATATATCATTTGTAAATTTAGTTTTAGTGTTTCACTTACTAACAGTGATTATGTAAAAACATACCCTAAAAACTTGGACCTGAGATTCCTTAAGAAACTCATTGAGCCTTTCCAGATCTGAGTATTCAGTTTTCAAAATTATAGTAATTAATATCTAAGCAAATCACATAGCATTTCTTTATAACAGCATACATTTAAAAAATTTGAAAAGCCCTCACAAATTTTCTTTAAAAGCTATTAAACATTCAGACTTTGTAATGTGGTTTGGTCATTTAAAAGGCAGTTTTTCTGCATAAGAAAATTCAATAATGTATAATATCACTGTATGTTCCTATGACATGGATTTTCCATGGAAAAATTCAATTCCAATTCTCTGAAGTTGGAATTTAGTAAGTTAATGGCTATAGCTGAAGCTGTTATAGAGTTCTATTATTATTCTTGGTCTTCCTTATTTTAGTTATATAGTACATCTATAGAGAAGTTAATGCATAATTATATAATACATCCAGAGAGGAGGCTTTTTAGTGTATAGGCCAGGGAACTCTGATTTCAGGTATAGCCTCTAATACACACTGCCTTCATGACCCTGGAAAAGTCGCTTCCAGTGCCTTAGAACAATTGCCTGGAGTCTAGGCAATTCCCTAAGACTTATATTATTAACTTTTGTTTATGTCACAGACTCCTTTGACTGGTAAAATCTATAAACCTATTCTCAGAATAATGTTTCTAAATGCATAAAATTATTGTAAAGGGAACCAATTCTATTGAATACAGGTATAAAAATGTTTTTTTAAACAACAAGCTTACAGACCTTAAGTTAAGAATTCCTGTCTAAGATTATGAATGATAGAGCATATGCCAAATTGCTTAATAGAGGGGATTTCCTTATTTAGGACTTCCTGTCAATGAAAAGTGTGGCCTCTTCCTAGGTTTAATGAAGCATAAAACAAATACAGTTTAGGGGTTGCATTTTATTTCTCAAAAACTTGAAATTAGGTTTCTAATTCTATATCCTATAAAAAGAAGAGAAATATAATAGAAAATAGAATAGGACGATTTCTATTTAATTTTTTTTCTAATTATTTGGCAGTCCTGGTCAGCTAGTTGGTTTTTTAAAAATTAGCAATAGTATCTAGGGGAGGGGAGGGGACTGGGGGTAAAATTTGTAATGGAAAGCTCTGTAAAGATCAATGTTAGGAAACTACCCATATACATGTCATACAAATAAAAAGCTTTAAATTAAAAAAAAAAGAATAAAAAAAAGTGAAAAAAAATTAGCAATAGTAGCTCACATTTAAGCAGCACTTAAATGATTTGTGAAGTGCTTTAGATATAGTAACCCATTTAATTTTCATGACAGTCCATGTGGGATGATCCTATTCAGTATCTTCATTTTATAGAATTATGAAATGAGGAAATTGAGACCAAAGAAGTTATAGATTGCTAGTGGGTATCATTAGTAGGACTCAAATCTAGGTTTTCCTGACCCCAAATGATTTGTCATTTTTAGCATATTATATTAATGCTTTTGTTGCTGTTCAGTCATGTCTGGCTTTGCATGATTCCATTTGACAAAGATATGGAGTGGTTTGCCATTTTCCTCTCTAGCTCATTTTATAGTTGAGGAACTGAGGCAGTCAGGATTAAGTGAATAATCCAGGGTCACACAACTAGTAAGTGTCTGAGGTCTCATTTGAATTTAGCAAGCTGTGTTTTCTTGACTCCAGGCCTGATACACTATCCATTGGGCCACCCAGCTTCCCCATTCTTAGGTTGTATTAGGAGGCAATATGACCTAAGAGTCAGTCAGTTCTGTGGTCAGCTTCCTAAGAATATTAATCACAGAGGTCAGACCTTTAATAGTAGAGGGAGCTTCTTCATCCATTTCCCTTTATCAATGAAATTGCAACTCTAGCATTCCTGGAATCTAAAGCAGTGACTGATTAAATTTGGTGGTGGTGGTGTTAAGGACAGAATAGGAAGTTGAGTTGTGAAACTTTGCTGCAATTTCTTTCCCAAAGAACTCCAGTCTTTTTATGATGTTGAAAGAAGTTTTTATGTTGTTGAAACACTTGGAGATAAACAAATTTGTCTACCAACACCACAAATTCAAAGTATTTATCTTGTAAAATCCTGATGTATATTGAAACAAAGTTGTAATTTCACTGGTGATGGAGATTTCTGATCTGGAATGACAACAGCTATAGCAAATTACAGCATTTGATTTCTGATGGCAGTCTTAGAGTCTTAGTCTTTGTATAGCAGAGTGTTATACTTTTTTTCAAATTGAATTTAAGACACTTAATTGCTTTGTGACTGTTGATGGAACATCTTTTTGGGGGTTCCAATTTTCTCTTGTCAAGCGAGGATAATTATAATCTCCCTGGATTGTAAAAATGTGGATTGTTCTAATTTCCAAAATAGGAAATTTTATATTTTGTCATGCCACTTTCCTTTTTTTGTGTATTTTTCGAAAACTCAGCAGTTATCAATCTAATTAAATGTTTTTTTTGAAACCATTGAATTATGGCTATTTTAAGTTGTAAATATCTTAATTTCTAGTGGAAACTACACAAAATATTATGCCTTTAAGCATAAACTCTACCTAAGATAAAACCAAATCAGTGTTTTTTTAATTCAGCATTCAGAATTGTTTTGAATATTAAAAACTTTGTACTATTTTAACTGTGAAACTATTTAACTCTCAGCTAAATTACTTGACAAATTTACACAAGACTCTAACTTGTAGATATGTGAAATTGTCATGAAAATTAGGATTTTTTTACAACTTGCCATTTTCAATAAAGTATTATCTTGATATCCTACTTAAAAGCAATGTCAATTGCTGTAGATCCTAATGACTTTATCTTGCCTGAATAAAGAAGTTATACATATTAAACAGGGAGAGAATAGGCATAAAGTGGGCATTCTTTCTTTGAGGAAAAAAGCAAATTCTGTAGTCACTGATAGCTGCAGGATTCAAGTATGTGCTTTTTATTCCTTTGGTCAAAGCTTTCACCAGAAAGCTTATCTTTCGCCTCAGAAGTGTAATAATGCAGCATTTGGAAACCTAAAACTTTAATCTGTGCAGTAGTTTAAGGTTTTAAATACACAAGGAGATCAGGTCTTGGTTTCTAAACTTAGGAACTGGAAGCTGAAAGTTGCACTCTAGGCAAGAATTCCATTATTCATGTGTAAATTAGGAATTCACAGGGTTAAAAGGTTAGAAACTGGCCAGGATGAGGTTTACCCTTGTGATAAAGAGCAGATGACCCTCATTCATTGGCCAAAGCTTTCATGTAGCTCTTCTGCAAAGTTAGTGATTGCCATGAATTGTTCTTGTGGAATGCAGAAATTCAAATGTGAACAGGCCTTTCCTTAAGTGTCACTATGGAGCCTTATCTCATGAGCACATCAGAGCTGGTCTTTCGGGACAAGGTTCCTCCCCAAGGCCCCTAGGCTTTGCTTTCCTGTTGTTCATCCATGCACAAAAGAATTTAGCCAACTTAGATTTTCTAATGGATTGCTTTTTAAAGTAAACTATAGGGTTAAAGTAACATTTAGCTAAATTAAAAAAACCCACAACTTTTCTTTGATAATAGTTTTATATTTTCATGTAACTAAAACAGAAGTGGGGGGAGAGGGAAAGCTGTGGGAGGAACTTCCATTTCCAGCAGTGCTCTTTGTGAAGCAACATGTGGAGTAAAATGTTAAAAGAAATGAATCAAGGATTAAATGGTTTATTAGGAGGTTAAATCAATGCTGATGTTCCAAGCAATATGAGTTTTAGTTTTGAGTACTAAGTCTGCATTACATGTGTGAGTTCAACTTTTAATTTCTCAGAGATTTTCCAAATATGGTAAAGAACCATCTACTAGATTACATTTTTTGCAGTTTCATTGTTGAAATGAATAATGTTCCTTGCAAAAGTGAGAGGAAAAGGGGGAGAAAAGTCACTTTTGAACAAAGCTAATTTAAAATAAGGGAGATTAGGAAAAAATAAAGGGTGAAAGATTCTGTCCTATGATCTGTAATGGCTGTAAGATAGTGATTGGTCAGGAAGCTAATTGTTTATTTCCTTTCCATAAAAGGTGGAAATTGAAGTCCTGTGATTAAGGGAGAAAGGACACAAAGCAGGCTTGCTTTTCTTAGTTGTGTGTTTTTTAAAGATTATATTCACTTGAATAGAAAATAAAATGTTTTGTGATTCTGTTTTTGTAATTTGAATAGCAAGAGCATGAGAAGTTGTAGAAAACATTGTCTAAAACACTTTTATAAAAAGTTTAAGAAAAGAGTAGGCATTCTTTAAAAGAACATAGAATTTTTTTCATTTCAATTCTGATGATTTTTTTATTGAGATGAAATTTGATGATTTTCCAGTGTCTATATGCTTATTATAAAGTTTAAAAAGTTATAAATATAACATTTGGGGGGTTCTGCATTAATCAATAAGGGAGAAGTATAAATCCAATATTTAGTCATGATTTTTAAAGAGTTTGGAAATGCAGGAATAAAATTGAAACTAATTGAAAGTTGTAAATTATATGAAAGCAGTCTGGGGAATTGATTTTCAAATGTGGCTTGAAACTTAGAAAACTGAGAAAGAAAACAAGTGAAAAATTATCTATAATAACTAACATTTAAATAGTATTTTATGATTTGCTAAGAACTTTACATTTATGTAATTTGAATTTTTTTTAGGAGTACAAAGATATTTTTATGCCCATTTTACAGATGAGGAAATTTAGACCATACAGCAAAAGTCAAAATCAGGCATTTCTTGACTCCAATTCCAGTATAGATGATTATACTACCTTTTAGAAATTTTGAGAAAGAAGCTTCTTATATCAAAATAGACATGGTTTTGTTATATTATTAAAATCGTGATTGATTAATTAGATCTGTAGGTGATATAGACTGCAAAATTCTTCTTGTGTCTGCTTGCAATTCCCTTTAAGTAAATATACTGTATTTGAATGGGTTTGTGGCATTTAATAGAGTGCCAAGCCTGGCACTGGCCTGAATTGAAATGCAGTCTTGAATACTTACTGGGGTCTGTGACTTTGGGCAACTCACTTAACTCTGTTTATCTCAGTTTCCTCATCTGTAAAAGTAGCTACAGAAGGAAATGGCAAACCATTCCAATCTCTTTGTCAAGACAATCCCAGATAGAGTCAGGAAGAGTCAAATATGACACTCATGACTGAACAAAAACAAGTGTGGCAATTATCAATAGGAGAGGAAAATAAAAACATTTGGTTTTAAAAACAGGATTGTGTTTTTTTTTTCTTTTCAAATTATGAAGTGCTGTTTCAGTTTGTTATTCCACCTCTTTCTCTTCTTTTTCTTCCTCCTTCATTTTGAAGTTGTTTTCTTCTGATTTTTTTTTAGTTGATGCTTTACATAGTTGCCTTACAGATTTGTTTTAAAGTGACCCAACTATTACAGGATGTCTGCTTAAAAGGTTTATCAGGAACCTGATAAATTCAGGTTAATTGTCCTACTTATTCTTTTTGTACTTCACTAGAGAGTATCAGTTTTCACCTACAGGAATCTGATTGTCTATCTCAATGCCTGCCAAAGTTTTTCTTACACCCAGCATCTCTGGCCCTTCCCCCCTTTTACTAGCAGAGGTTACTGTAGAGGGAGATGATATAATTTCCTTAACACTGTAGAAGGTATTCATTTTAATAATAGATGAAATTTAGATAGTATTTTAAGGTCTGCAAAGTGCCTTGAATATATTATCTCCTCTTATTGTCACAGCAACCCTTTGAGTTTCATGCTATTATTTTTAATCTCCATTTTACAAATGATAAAACTATAAAGTCTTAGAGATAGTGGAATGACTTGTTGGCAGTCACATAGCTAGTATGTTAGAAATAGAATTTAAATGTAGTTCTATTTGATCCTCAAGTTTAATCCTCTTGCTGAGGGCCATGGGGTTCTTAAACTGGGGTCTATGTACATATATATGTATGTGTGTGTGTGTATGCTATTTCAATACAATTTATTTCCTTTGTAAATACTGTGTATTCTACTTTATGTATTTTAAAACATTATTCTGAAAAGAGGCCAAAGGGGTCTATGACAAAAATGGTTAGGAACCCTTGCATTACACTATATTGCCTTTATTTATTTATTTTTTTTATGACTTCTTACTGTAATTGTTGAGAGAATTTGGTATGGCCTCCTTAGTCAGTCAGATCAGATTATTCAAAACAAAGACATGTAATTCCCAGCAATTGTTTGCCTCAGAATTTGTTGTTACTTCTGAATTTAAAGCTGTGTTTATTGAAATAATGTAGGGCAGTTGAAAATAATAGCAAAAGACAAATTATTTAAGCAGAATTTTAAATTGTAAAGTGTTTCAGTGAAGGAATAGGAGATACATTTCTAGAGCTGTCTTGTATTTTTTTTTTAATTCAAAGTCTTAAAGTTAAATTGGGATCGATTACTTCCATTTTAAGCTGGTAATCACCATTTGTATACAAAGTAATCAACAAAGTCAGCTCTGGCATTTTATCGAGCATAAAGTAGCAACAATTATTCATTTAAGTCTAAGGAGATCCTAAAAAGTTGTTTAAAATGAAGATCCTGAAAGTGCTATGTTAATATCAGTTATTTATTGTTAATAAACATGAGCAAAGACTTGCAATTTCAGGTACAATCCTCTTTCTGTTTTAGCAAGTATTATTGAAATGCACATTTTATGTGGTGTTTGTTAAATTCAGAAAAAATAATTAGAAAATCTTTGTAAAATTTATTGGGACTTGAAAGTGTCCTGAGTATTTTATATAATCTTTAGACAGTTTGTTCCTTCAGAAGAATTTGGTGGGTTCCTTTGTGTTTCAGCATGGTCAAAACTCACTATTCATAGTTCAGTAAATGATAATGATAGGAAGAAGAGAGAATAGATCACATTGGTCCATATATATAGTAGAAGTTCATTAAAAATTGGTAGATGATGATTTTGAACAAGAAAGGCAAAAAATATTTATGCTGAATTACTCACATAAACATCTCTGCAATTAAGCCAAATTGGTGCTCTGTTTGCTATACTTGTACAAAATAAAGGATTTGCCCCTTCCATTATATACATCAAAAGTTAATCTGAGCAGTATTCTTGTCTTTTAATATATATTCAGGTACTCAGTTGCTCATTTGATAAGCCTTTAAAAAAATCCTTATGATCTACACAGGAGGCATGAATTTAAAATGTTTATCTTTTTGGCTTCACGTGAGTTTTACTTTTTTTGCTTATATTTGTATTGTTTATAGCTTAAACACTTGTAGTGGTAAGATTAATGAAAAGATAGAAAAAGAAATAATTAGTGCTCAGCTTTAGTTTAAAACTTGCTTTGCTCAATTTGGCTTAGTCTCTAAAACTATCTAAAAGAACATTTTATTTCATTCTAAAATGCTGGTTCAAAGAACAATGATAAATATCGTGAATTATTAGGAAAGGAAGTGTCCTACTTCCCCACAAATGCTGTGCTCCAGAAAATACCTTACTACTGTCACTTGAGGTTTATAGGCCAGAGTCAGGAGGCCTGTAGTAATGGGGAATTAGAGTGCTTGCTCTACCATCTAGAAGGGGGTGTGTCTAATAGCATGGCACTTCTGGCTATCTCCTGGACTTCTGTTTCTGGAAAGTGCTATCCATGGTTCACTTCACTTCCTGCTGCCTAGCTGTTGTGTCCATAGTACCACCAATGTCCCTGTGTTCTTCAGAGCAATCTGTTTCCTCTCTATTCCTTACAGTCTGCTTGTATAATCCAATCAGTTCTATCCAATCCAGAATGGGGATGCATAGTCTCATTCACCAGCCCCATAATTTTCCAAAAAAGAATTTCTCCATGCTCACTACTTTGCTTTTGTATCTCTATTCTCAGGAAGGTATAAGCTTTTTCATTTTTTTTTTTCATTTTTGAATTGCTCTATAGTTATTAGTGAAACCAATGCTTCTGGTTATTTAAAAATATCTTTTGTGTTTTAACATAGAAATAGAAACACATTGTATAAAATTGTAGTGTTTACTATGCATAAATGGTTGGGCAAATCATAATAGCAATCTTTTCAGTAAATTCAGTTCTGACTATGAATATTCTTTCCTTGATACAATCCATTTAACTCTCCTTACTTCCTGATGTGAACATATTTATAGATTTGAAGATAATATACTGTTTCTTCAAATCTCTTTAATCAGTTTTTAATTTTTTTCAATAAACAAAAATTTATCTTTTCTTCCTTCTAGTCCTCCCAAGGCCAGAAGAGGGGGTGTGTGTGTGTGTGTGTATGTGTGTGTGTGTGTGTGTGTGTGTGTGTGTGTGTGTGTGTATCTGCAGCTGGAATACATCACCTATGCCTCATTAGAGGTCCTCTAGAACAGGGCTTCTTAAACTTTTTCCACTTGTCACCTTTTTTTACCTGAGAAATTTTTACATCACCTTTAAGAGTATAGGCATATAAATTAGGTATACAAATCAAACATTTGCAATCCTCACATTCGGTTATAAGATCCCATTTGGGGTTGCAACCCAGTTTCAAAAGCTAAGCTCTAGAGCAGAGGTATCAAACACTTAGCCCTCCCAAGTGTTGTCTGAACTAAATTAAAATGGAGTATCTATTTGATTTTAATGTATTTATGTATACTATTAATAATAAAGAAATATATAAACATAAATGGTTTTTATGTAAATATTTGGCTTGCAGGAATCCTTATGTTTGATTTATTTTTCTATTTGAAATTAACACCACTTCTCTAGAGACATGGCTGGTCATTGTTTTGGTCAGAGTTCTAAACTCTTTCATAGTTGTTTTTCTTTATAAAGGTGTTGTCTTTGTATAAAATGTTCTCCTGGCTTTGTTTACTTTCCTTTACATTATTTTACACTTCCCAGGATTCTCTGAAATTGCCTTTTTGATCATTTCTTGTGGTGTGACAATATTCCCTTACATTTATATATTACACTTTTGGTAAGTCATTCCCCAGTTGTCTAGGAGGCCATCAAAGTACTCTTGGGAGGGACGGTTTCTTTCTCTTAATTTTGCAGATGATGAAACTGAGGCCAAAGAGATAGGAAGCGATATCAAAGTCCTGTTTATTAAGCAACAGATCCTGAACCTGGGTCCTCATAATTCCTTGATGAGTACTCTTCTTTACCCTTTCCCCTTCCCCCAACTGCCTAAATGTTTCATTCTTGTTGTTATATGTTGGTCCTAGCCAAAATTAAATATGTTATTCACAGTACATCATTTATGCACACCATTAGTTACTTATTTTCATGGTATAACTGGCTAATTATCATAAAGGAAAGAGAAAGAATACTTTTCCATATGGAGGGAGAGAGAGAGGTAATTGAAAATTTAGTTTCATCTGTTCAGCTTTATAGGTAGCTAACTTGTGTCTATTTTAATTTTACTCTGACTACAAGAATGTATATTCTCTCCTTTCCCTTTTGTTTTTATTATTTTTAGATTGGCAAAAGTTAATCTTTATTTATTTTTTAATCTTATTTCTGTCATATGCTTTTAGATTCCTTTCATTTTCTTTGGGGGGGGCATTGTTATTTCCATTAACCCCTCCCTCTTCCAATTCAACTCTTTTGAAAAGACAGTCATTAAAAAGCTCTCCCTTGGAAGGAGTCAGCACAGTAAAACAAACAAACAAAAAAAATCCACACATTGGCCCTATCTAGATACATATGTCTTACTCTGCATCTCCAGTCTATCATCTCTCTGTAAATACATGGGAAGCATTCTTCACCATTAGTCCTCTGGGGTCATAGTTGCTCGTTGTTTTGATCAGAGTTTTAAAGTTTTTAAAAGTTGTTCTGCTTCTGCCCACTTCATTATGTATTAGTTCATAGAAATTTTTTCCAAGATTTCTGGATTCATTTCTTTCATTATCCCTTGTAACATATGCTTAATGAAGCAAGCCAAATTTCCTCGTCTTCTGGGTCCCCCCCCCAAAAAAAAAACTCATTATGTACTTTGAATCCCTCATCTCTTTGTTGTCCAGCCATTCACCAGTAGATAGGCATTCCCTTGGTTTCTAGTTCTTTGCAATTACGAAAAGAATTACTTTAAATGGTTTTGTACATTTGAGTCCTTTTCCTCATTTTAAAAAATTTCATTGGGATATATGCTTAGTAGTGCTATTACTGGATCAAAGGATCTGGATAGTTTAATGATTTGGGGGGAAGGGAAAGGATAGTTCCCAATGACTTTCAGATGGTTGGACCACTTCACAGCTTCAGCACAGGGCCTGTTTTCATAAGGTCCCTTCAACAGTTGTCATATTTTGGGTCATCTTTTCCAATGTGATGGGTTTGAGATAGAACTTCAAAGTTTTCTTAACTTGTATTTCTCTTATTATTATTAAGGCCCATCCTTTCATATGATCAGTATGCTTGAGGCATAGCAAGAAGGCCAGTTTAGTTGGATTGTAGAGTACATAAAGAGAAGTAATGCATGCTTAGACTAGACTTAGTTTATGAAGGGATTTAAATGCCATATGAGTTCACATTTAATCTTAAAGACAGGAAAGGAATCAGTGACATTTAATGAATAATTTTGGCAACTGTGAAGAGGATGATTTAATGACCAGTGAGAGGAATATTGGCTATCTAATAGAGAGATAATGAGGGCTGAACTAGGTGATAGTGTGAGGACAGAGAAGAGGACAAATGAAGAGATGTTGTACAGATAGAAACTAGGGGTTTGTCAAGGATCATCACTGTGGGGTATGGGACAATGAGGAGTCAAAGATGAGAGAGATTCTGAACCTGAGAAACCAGTTAATGGTTATAGGGAAGTTTAGAAGAGGATTAAACTTGGAGAAAAAGATGATGACAGAAAAAGTAAATGTCACAGGCAGGGTATGGACCCAGAACTTTTTGATACCAAACCCAGAACTCTTTCTGCTACATATTTTCCTTCAAAATTTTGGAAGAGTCAATACACATATGCACCTTTTTTTTTTTTTTTTTTGGCTGAGGCAATTGGGGTTAAATGACTTGCCCAAGGTCAAACAGGAAGTGTTAAAGTGTCTGAGGTCAAATTTGAATTCAGGCCCTCCTGACTTAAGGGCTGGTGCTCTATCTATTGCACCATCTACTGCCCCCACACTGCATATATGTTGAGAATATATACATCAATATTGAAAAATTATCTATGCATATGTTTTGCAAATAAAAAGCTTTAATTAAAAAAAAGAATATAAACAGCATAAATTCAAAGTGGTTCAGGAGGGAGGGTACTAGCAGTTGGAGACAATCTGTAAAAACTTTTACATTACTCTTTCCCCTTTGAAAGAAGTGATGGGATTTTATGAGGTGGTGATGAGAGTGAGTACATTGTAGACATTGGTAATGACTATTATAAAGGTGTGAAGATGGGATAGCTAGTGTCATATGTGAGAAATAAAGAGACTTGTGGTTTTTACTGGATCATAGAATATAGGAATGAGAAAAGAGAGTAATGAAACTATTAATATATGATAAAATTATATGTATATATAATGTGTACTATGTAATATGTAATATAAAATTTATGTGTACTTAATATTTGAGTGAAAATGGTATATAATGAAACTGAAAAGAGTAATGTATAATAGATTCAGTTTAGAAATGACTCTAATAAGGGGCAACTAGGTGGCACAGTAGGTAAAGCACCAACCCTGAAGTCAGGAAGACCTGAGTTCAAATGTGATCTCAGACACTTAATACTTCCTAGCTGTATGACCCTGGGCAAGTCACTTAACCCTAATTGTCTCAGCAAAAAAAAAAAAAAAGAAAGAAAGAAAGAAAAAAGAAGAAGTGAACTTTAATAAACATCAAAAGAAGATGTGAAGGGGGTTCATATTATATTTTAGAAGCAATAGGGAGCTACTAGAATTTGAGTGTGGGTGAGTGGAGTTCTCAAATAATTGAAACATCTGAGGAATTGGATTGAAAAATGAAAAGGTTAATTAGAAAGTCATTGCAGAAATCTAAGAGGGAGGTGACTAAGGGTGGAATGAATATGGTGACTGTGAGTAGAGTGAAGGAAATGGAGAGATGCCATGGAAGTAGTGACAGCAAGATTTGGTTACTAGGTATATGGAGTGAGGAAGAGTGAAGAGACTAGAATCATCCTGAGGTTATAAACCTAGAAGACCAGAATTATCATGATATCTTTGATAGAAATAGTGAAGTTTAATGGATGAAAGGGTTTGGGGATGAAATATGTAATTTTGTTTTGGACGTGTTGAATTTGAGATGTTTCTGATACATTCAATTTGTATACAGATGATTATCAAGATCAGGGGAGTTGAGGAGTTCTCAGGATAGAGAGGGAAAAGAAAAAGGCCTAGAATAGAATGCTGAGTTAAGGGGAATAATGTGGGAGATGATACAATTAAAGGAGACTGAGGGAGAAGTCAGAGAAGTAAGAAGGATGATTAGGAATACTTAGTTCCAAGAAAATCCAGAGAGGAGAGAGTATTCTGAAGGAATAGGGAGTCATCAGTGTCAAAATGTAACAGAAAGGTCAAGAAGGACATCAAATTTGTCAAGTGTTATTGTTGGTAATGATAGAAAGCAGTAATTCTGGATGACTCATACCCCAAATTATTTTTAAAATACAGTAATATTTTTCATTAGGCAGAAATACAGTTCACAAGTACCTTTAATATTTAATATTTTGGTCTCAAAGTTCAATTACTAGTTTTACTATATATTGTCAAGTCAGCAGGCATTTATATGACTGGCATTATGCTAAGCACTGGGAATACAAAGAAAGGCAAAAACAATCGCTATCCTCATGGAACTCAGTCTAATGAGAGGAAGGGAAGATAACATACAAAAAACTATGTACAAACAATATTTTGTTTAGTTGTTTCAGTCACGTTAGATTTCTCGTGACTCCATTTGGGATTTTCTTGGCAAAGATAGTAGAGTGGTTTGCCATGTTCTTCTTCAACACATTTTACAGATGAAGAGCTGAGGCAAATTGAGTGAAGTGACTTGTTCAGGGTCATCAGCCTATTAAGTGTCTGAGGCTAGATTTGAACTTAGGAAAATGAATCTTCTTGGCTCCAGTGCCAACATTTTATTCCCTTGTGTTACTTACCTTCCCCACAAACAATATAGACAGGATTAATTGGAAGTAATCCTAGAGAGAAAGCATGATTATTAAGGAGGACCAGGAAAGACTTCTTGGAGAAAGTTAGATTTTAGCTGAGACTTGATGAAGACCAGGAGGCAAAGGTGAGAATGGAAAGAATTCAAGAAAAAGAAAAAAGAGGAACAGCTAGGGAAGGTAAGGAATATGGAGGAGCCCAGTTACTGGATCTAAAGTAGATGGAAGGGAAGACCCCAGTTTCTGGGATGGGATATTTGACAAAAACTGCTGGGAAAATTGGAAACTAGTATGGAAGAAATTAGGGCTTGACCCACACTTAACACCACATACCAAAATAAGATCTAAATGGGTTCATGAGTTAGACATAAAGAGTGGTATTATAAGCAAATTAGAGGAACATGGGATAGTTTACTTATTAGACCTATAGAGAAGGAAAGAATTTGTGTCCAAAGAAGAACTGGAACTCTTAATTGAACACCAGATAGATAATTTTGATTATATTAAGTTAAAAAGTTTTTGTACAAACAAAACTAATGCAGACAAGATTAGGAGGGAAGCAATAAATTGGGAAATCATCTTTACGTTTAAGGGTTTTGATAAAGGCTTCATTTCTAAAATATATAGAGAATTGTCTCATATTTATAAGAATTCAAGCCACTCTCCAACGATAAATGGTCAAAGGATATGAATAGACAATTTTCAGATGATAAAACTATTTCTAGTCATATGAAAAGGTGTTCCAAATCACTATTAATCAGAGAAATGCAAATTAAGACAACAATGAGATAATACTACACACCTGTCAGATTGACTAAGATGACAGGAAAATAATGACGAATGTTGGAGGGGATGTGGGAAAACTGGGACACTGATACGTTGTTGGTGGAACTGTGAATGGATCCAACCATTCTGGAGAGCAATTTGGAACTATGCTCAAAAAGTTATCAAACCGTGCATATCCCTTGACCTAACAGTGTTTCTTCTGGGCCTATATCCCAAAGAGATTTTAAAGGAAGAAAAGGGACCCACATGTGCAAAAATGTTTGTGGCAGCCCTTTTTTGTAGTGGCAAGAAACTGAAAACTGAAAGGATGCCCATCAATTGGAGAATGGATGAATAAATTATGGTATATGAATGTCATGGAATATTACTGTTCTGTAAGAAATGACCAGCAGTATGATTTCAGAGAGGCCTGGAGAGACTTGTATGAACTGGTGCTGAGTGAAATGAGCAGAACCAGGAGAGTGATATACACGGCAACAAGAAGACTATATGATGATCAGTTCTGATGGAAATGGTTCTCTTCAACAATGAGATGTTTCAAACCAGTTCCAGTTGTTTAGTGATGAAGAAAGCCATATACACCCAGGGAGAGGCCTGTGGAACCTGGAACACAACATAGCATTTTCACGTTCTCTATTGATGTTTGTTTGCATTATGTTTTCCTTCTCAGATTTTTTTTTCTTATAGATCCAATTTTCCTTGTACAGCAATATAACAGTATAAATATGTATACACATATGCAATTTGTCGTGTATTTTAATATAATTAACGTGTATTAGACTTCTTGCCATCTAAGGGAAGGGGTGGGGGGAAGGAGGGAAAAATTTGTAACAGAAAGCTTTGCAAGGGTCAATGATGTAAAATTACCCATGCATATGTTTTGCAAATAAAAAGCTTTAATAAAAAAAAAAGAAAAAAAATAAAGTAGATGGAAGGGAATTAAGTATAATATTGGAAAGGCAGGAGGGGGCTGAATTATGAAGCACCTTCAAGTCTTAAAAGAAGGTTTTTATTTGATGCTAGAGGCAACAGGGACTGTTGGAGGTTTGATTAAGTGGGTGGATCTCAAACTATGTTTCTTAGACAATTGGGTGTGAGAATCCTTTTAAACTGTTATCTAATACTTCAATTCTGCAAAAGATCTTTGAATTCTTTGGTTTGGCTGCTCCTTTCCCTTATGTTTGTCAAAAAGCTCCTGTACCTTAGTAGTTACCTTTTACACATTCTGATGGTCAATAACATTTTCATTTAGTGATCAGACTTCTGACCTATTAGAACTTAGGTAGACTGGTTTTTTTGATGATACCTTTCAGGCAGTAAAGGAACTATCCAAATTTATCCTCTTTTGAAAGAGCCTTTGAGGAGATCTACTCGGTAAGGTAAATAGCACTCAGTTCATCTTTATGATACCCATAAGATCTGTTTACTCTTTAAGCACAATGCAAAACTTATTTCTTAAATCAATTGTGCTTTTGTTTAAAAAACTTTGTTAAAATAGCTTGTTTTAGGGACAGCTAGGTGGTGCAGTGGATAGAGCACTAGCCCTGAAGTCAGGAAGACCTGAGTTCAAATTTGATCTTAGATACTTAACATTACCTAGCTGTGTGACCCTGGGTAAGTCACTTAACCTCAATTGCCTCAGGGAAAAAAAGTGTGTGGTATATATATATATATCTTCTTTTTCAAAATTCCAACAAGTTCTTTTATTTTAAATTTGATTATTTAGGTAACCCAGCAGGTTAATTACTTTAGGAGGCATTTTTTTCTGCATTCTAGAAGAAACATTCTTGCTTTTTACTTTGATAAAACTAATAATAGTTTCTTCTTAAGAAAACAATTTTAAAAATTGTGTTTTTATGTCCAGGAATGTTCTCTTCCTTTCCATTTCCTTTTCTTTCTTTTCAGCCTCAGTTTTGCCCTCCCCTGTGAAGTTCTCTGACTACTTTAGTATGCATAGATATCTTTTTCCCCTCTAATTTACTTCATTTATAGTTTTTTATTTGGTGAACAATTCAACAAATAGGGCTTCTGGACTAATTATTTATTTTTATCTGGCCTCTTTAATTAGAGCTTAGATTATTTCAGAATATTTCTCAAACATCTTTGTGTACCCTATTGTGTCTAGGTCATAGTTAAGCACATAAGACATTCAAAATATATTTTGGATGTTTGAGGAATGTATTTGATTTGTTTCATTTCATTTTTTCCTATAAAGATTCTTTGTTTTGAGAAAAAAATGACATCTCTATCTTTAAAACAAAACAAAACAAAACAAAACCTCACTGTACAATGAGCTCTTTATTTAGTTGGAGGGAAATATGTGCTAGAATTAGAAATTTGAATTCTTTAAAAAAGAAAAAAAAAGAAAGATCCCCAAATATTATCTTAAAAGAAATAATAAATGTGATGGTAATAATCAGCAAAATTTGTTAACCAAGATAGATGGTTATTATATTACTATAATCAGTTTAATCTGTGATCAAGACTTTTTTTAATGTACAGTTTTTATTTTTTAAAATAAATATTTTTCAATACCTTTTGTTCTTATATTACCTACATTTTCTATTACATGTGTCCCATAGAGCCATCCCTTTTGACAAAGAACAATAAAGAGGGGAAAAATAGCCAGTTCAGAAAAACTAACAATGATACAAGGAAAAAGTCTGACATAATATGTGCTCCACACCCCTAAACTATTTGGAGACATTTATCATTTCATTCATTAAAACTGTCTGTGGCATTCCATTTTTTTAATTATATAGAGATTTATGAATTCCAAAGAACATATGTTTTACCTTTTTATACTTACATATTCATTTATTGATTTAATAGATTGATTAATGTTATTAAAACATTTACATATTTTTGATTCTTACAACTAGTCCTAGGAGGTGTTATAATTACCTCCATTTTACAGAAGGTATAACTTAGGCAGACAGAGGTTAAATGACTTGTCTAAGGTGTCACACAGCTAGTTATATGTCTAATGTAGGATTTGAATCCAGGTCTTCCCAACTACAGGTCTCAAACTAACCCTGTAATGCTCACCTTTTGTATAGGGAGACTATCAACAAAAGCCTCATCCTTCAGGCTTGTTCATCATGACCAGACTGAGCCACTACATGAGGATCTATTCTCTCCCTCACTTCTTTTTTCTCCTTCCCTCTTTCCTCTCTTCCTTCCTCCCCCCCCCTCCTCTCCCTCTCTTCTCTGTGTCCCTCATAGACATCCCATTTACTAGTGCAGATTATAACCCTATAACAGAGTTATCATGGTCAAAAAAATTATGTGACATTCCATAAAATGTCTCCCAAGAATTTTTTAAAGTTCTCGTTTTATAGCTATTTTGGCCCAACCAAAGAGAATTTCATACCAGGAATTAGAAGGATAATGTGGCTTCTTTTTTTATTATAAGATAAATAACTCTGAAGATATGATTTGTTAGTATTTGTAGTATAATGGTACATAGTTCATAAGCTTTTTCTCATTGATCATTTCTAAATTCTGTCAATCTATCCCAATCAAGTTAAGCAATCCACCCTGTCATTATTAAAATGTAATGTGAGTGTCTACCCACAACTCAATACAAAATTGGATTAAACAGCTTAACTAAATTGTAGACTTTTAAAATTTAGTATTACTCTTGTAAAATAACTTGAATTTGAAGAGACTGATACAATTCTTACATAAAGCATATGCTTTCAAGAAGTAAATTAAATGATAATATTGGGTTAAAGATTTTTAATAATTTAATTCTCACAAGTTTTAAAACAATATAAAATGTTGAACTAATGATTTCTTATTTGATGGTAAAAGTATATTTTAACAATATGAAACAAAGGTAGTAATTTTCCTCCACTAAGAAACTTATACTACTCATTCTTTAATGGAAGAGCATTTGGCTTTTTAAAACATATTGTGTCTCAATACATAAGAGTTCACTGAATTAATTTATTGATTTCTATTTTGCTACTGGCATACATTTATGAACAGTTTCTTTGGCACCATAGCACCATGTCAAAGGTCACAACTTTCATTCTGTGAAAGAATAAGAGCTTTCAGATGTTAAGTCCCAGAAAAGCACATTATGGCTTTTTGCATTTTCTCTCTTATGTAGATTCAATAGAAAGGCATAGTTGGAAAAAAGTTTTGTAAATGAACAGCAGGAAACTTTATACTCTGTTTCTGAATTTTACATAAATAGCATTTCACCATTTTATGATATTTTGTTTTACAAATTATTAACAGTTTTGGATGGGAAATGGCTAATTGCATAAATTTCTCCTATTTTATGTATTTGAAATTTTGAAACAAATTAAAATACTTATCCTTAATTAAATATAAATAGGTTATATTTGGTGGACTTTGTTTTATTTTTTGACTCCTGTAATTTCACTGTTTTAGGAAACACCCTTTACCTTGTAGATTGGCAAATATTCTGCAATATATACTCTTGGAAAATTGCTTTAGACATTGAAGAATTTAGATAACTCTTATTGGGCCATAGAGTAAGTATGTGCCAGAGCTAAGACGTGAACTTAGGTTTTTCTGAGGTTATTTACTAGCAGAAACGATCTACTACTACCAGTGATGTTTTTCTGAAATATACTATACATACCAGCTATATATGGGTCATTTAGTTCTTTCCTTGATATAGGCCTCATAGTTGTATCTCTGGGTTAAAGGGATAGTGATTTTGAGGGCAGAGTTACAAATTGCTTTCCAGGACTATTGGACCAGATTGTGGCTTCATCAGTAGTATATTAATGTGACTGATTTTCTGTAACCTCTCAAACATTTTTTTTCCTTTTTTTAAATTGTTATTCTGCTATTCCAGTGGATACGATGTAGAACCTCAGAGTTATTTTAATTTGCATTTCTTTATTCCTGATTTAGAGCATTTTTTTCATATAGTTATTTGCTTTAGATTTCTTCTTTTGAAAATTTCTTTTTGTATACTTGGATCATTATCAATTGAGAATAGTTCATATTACTTTAAATTTGGATCAATTCTGCATATATCTTAGAAATGAAACATTTATTAGAGAAATGTGTTGCAAAATTTTTTTCTCCTAGATGACTTTCCATTTTAATTTAATTGATTTTTTGGTGCAGAATTTCAAATTTTATATAATCAAAATTGTTTATAATCATCTCTGTCCTCTGGTCATGAAACATCTTATGACACATGTATAACCTATTATATCTAAGGCATGTAAATATATGGTGCTCTTTTTGGTATACAATTTGAGGTCTTGATCTAACCTTAATTGCTGCCATACTGCTCCAAAGTTTTTCCAGATATTTTTTGGTCAAATTGTGAGTCCTTAACCTAGTAGCTGGTGTTTTGTGGTTTATTAAACACTAAACAATATGATTAGTTTGCTTCTGTTTGCTATATATTTAACTGTTTCATTGGTAAGCTTTCTATTTTATTTTAACCAGTAACAAATCATTTTAATTACTGCTTTGTAGTTTGAGATCTGGTATTCTTAGACCCCTTTCATTCCTGCTTTTCCTCATTATTCTCTTTGAGATTCTTGACCTTTTATTCCTCAAGATGAATTGTAATACTGTTTTTTTTTCTAGCTTGGTAAAGCAATACTTTCATAGATTGATTAGTATCTCCTGAATAAGTAAGTTAAATTAAGTAATATTATAATTTTTATTATATTTGCTCATACTTTAATTGCTAAGGCAAGGCATTCAATTCACATAGGCAATCAGATTCATTCCATTTCCTCCAACAGAGTTGTCTGTCATCTCTATTCTTTCACTTTTCTTTGATCTCTCCCTGTCTACTGGGTTCTTCCCCATATAGCCTACACACATGCTCATGTCTCCCTCATCCTTAAAAACACTTCACTTGATCCTTCTATTCCTGTTATCATCTCATATCTCTTTTACCCTTTATGGCTAAACTCCTTGAGAAGGCTATATACAACAGATGTCTACATTTCTCTTAATCTCATACAATACAGCTTTCTGACCTCACTCCACCAAAACTGCTCTCTCCAAAGTTCCCAGTGATTTCCTAATCACCCAATTCAATGGCTTTTTCTCAATCTTCATTCATTTCTCAATCTGCAATTTGGGGCATTGTCAATTATTCACTTCTTCTTGATAATCTCTTTATAGGTTTTTAGGATACCTCTTTGTTCTTGGTCTCCTCTTATTTATCTAACCTCTTCTTCATCTCCCTTTGGGCTTCTATTAGAATTTAAGTTTCTTAATGACAAGAGTGTTGCCTTTTTGTTCCTAGGCTTACCTCATAGTAAGAGCTTAGTCAATGTTGATTGATGACTGAAAATTTTTGATTTGGAGATGAATCTTAAAACCTTTGGGATTTTTTTTTCTGAATTTGGAGTCTGAATGTCTGGAAATGTAGAACAATCTTGGATGGACCCTGGGCTTTTTTTTTTATCCTAAAGGAATTTACCTCCTGTTTTAAAAAAATCCTTTTGGTTTTGCAAATACTGAAAACTTTTTTATCTTCACATTTTAAAGATACTTCAAAATGGCCTCTGAGTGCTAAGCTAAGTAGTATATTTTTGGTTCAAGAGACCTGAGTAAATAGTGATCCATATAGTTGAGAAGTCTTCTTGTCAATAGTGTTCATATCATACATAACCCATACTTTTCAGTGAATCAGTAAATTAAATATATAGATGGGGTCAAATGTTTTGTTGCTCCTGTCTCCATTGTTTTATTGAAAATATCCAGTTTTGGTGTATACCCTTTGATCTAGCAATAGTATTACTAGGTATATATGCCAAAAAGATTTTTTAAAAGAGAAAAAGGACCAATTGGAAAAAAAATACATATCTCTTTTTGCAGTAGTTTGGAATTGGAAATTGAGAATATAATCATCAGTTGAGGAATGGTAAGAAAGTTGTGATACATGTTTATAATAGAAATGAACAGGATGAGCAGGAAAGGCTTACATGAACTGACGCAAAGTGAAATGACAAAACTAGGAGAGCACTGTACACAGTCACAGCAATAATGTTTTATGATCAATTGTGAATGATTTAGCTATTCTTAGCAATACAATTATTCAAGACAATTTCAAAGGATTTGAGATGAAAAATGCCATCCAGAGATGGCACTTAAGAGAAAAGAACTATTGAATTCTGAATGCAGATCGAAGCATACTATTTTTAAATTTTTTAGAAGTTTTGTGTGTGTGTATATGTGTATGTGTGTGTGTGTGAGTGTTTTCACAACATGACTAACATGGAAATATATTCTGAGAAAGAACTATTGAATTCTGAATGCAGATCAAAGCATACTATTTTTAAATTTTTTTCTATGAGTTTGTGTTTGTGTGTGTTTTCACAACATGACTAACATGGAAATATATTCTTTATGATTGCACCTATATAATCTACACCAAATTGCTTCCCTTCTCCATGAGAGAAGAAGGGAAGGATGAAAGAAGAGAATTTGGGACTCAAAATTTTAAAAAGCAAAGATTAAAAATTATTTTGACATGTAATTGAGAAAAAAAATAAAATTATTTTTTAAATCTAGTTTTAACAGAAGGTTATTGTTCACTTTTAGTCAGTGGCACATATAGATATAGAAATAGAAATATCTATTAAGACTGCAAGTAGATAAAACATTGGAATGAAAAATATTTAATCACAGATGATAAAAGCTTTGGTTCTCCTATTCAAGAATAGGATTTTCTCTTTTGGAAATTGAAATACAAGAAATTTATTTAACAAGAATATCAGGGATTGACATGAATAGAATCTGAAAGTATAAATCTTCTTGAAATTTTTTTTATAAATATGGTTAGAAAAAATACCTCTGAAATTCATGTTATTAAAAAAATCATGTGTAGTATTTTATTAAAATTGATTTGGGGGGAGTATAAATGTATAACATTTCATCTCTGAATTTTGAATGCTTATTTCTAGATAAGTAAAACATTTCTAAGTTGGTACATTATATGTACAAAATCCTAAAATTTTTAAGAATATTGGCTAAAATTTTACATTTTCTTCTTTTAACAGGTAAATATTTTTAAAGATATTTCTTATTTAGCCAAATAAGCTTATTATTCTGTAAAATTTATTTCCACTTTTATTACTAAATATTTTATTAACGGGTTATTTGGCAGTGAGTTCCTTTTTTTTAATTGTCTTAGCCTTTTTGCTTTTTGCCTGAGTATTGAAAATAATTTGGGCTTTCATGACATTTGTGTAAAAAGGAAAATAGTTTAGTGATCTGAAGTAACATCTGTGTTGGATGATACCAAATTGTTTTAGATTGATTCAAGAGTAATCCATTGGACAGTTTCCATGGTTGATATAATTTTGAAGGTAGAATTATTGAAATAACCAAATTATTTCGGTTGTCTTAATGACATGGTTAAATCAACAATTAGGACTTAAAATCAATTGCTCTTCAATTAGCTGTTGTGATGCTTGGAAAAAGCAAATTGACCAGAGAATGACTTGTTCAAGACAAATAGGAATAATTTTGGAAAATCTTTTGTTCGCCTGCCAAATTGACCCCAGCATCACCAAACTAGAGCTTCAATTAGGCTAAAGATATTTTTCTTTCTCTCATTGACTAATGGTCAATGAATTCTGATGAGGCACTTCTTGGTATCTTGATCATAGTTTCACTGCTAGTAATCAATTCATTAACCATCTATGTTTGCATTCTTATGTCAGAGATTTATCAAAAGAGAAAAAAGTTCTGTGTAAGATTATTTATTTTATTTATTTTTTATTTTCCCTGAGGCAGTTGGGAGTTAGATGACTTGCCCAGGGTCACACAGCTAGGAAGTGTTAAGTGTCTAAGGCCAAATTTGAACTCAGGTCCTCCTGACTTCAGGGCTGGTGCTCTAGACACTGCACCACCTAGCTGCCCCTATCTATTTTATTTAAAGGGAAAGGATGCAATTACTTGACTGAAAAAATTATTTCTTCTTTCATTGCTTCATTTGCCTTTAGCCCTTGGAGAGAAAATTGAATTTTTATCAGTATAGGATATTCATGGTTAAGATAAATTGTGACATACATCTAACCAGTAATGAACTAAAAGCATTATAATTTTGCTCCACATTCTTTTTCTTCTAAGACATTTGATTTAGGGCTTACATAATATTATTTAATTTGATTTGTCCATCATATTCTGATTCTTGAACACAATCAAAATTAAATAGATTAGTAAGGATATCTGAGAAAATTTAGAACTTAACAGCAATGGTAGAATTTCAAACAGTATGAAAATATAACCATCTAGTTCCACTTAGGGACATGCTAGGGGCTTTAATGGAGTGGGGCCAAGAGTTGTGTATAGTAAACTCTGTTATCTGACATCACTGGGGATCGAATTGTTCAAATATTCTTGTTACTAGAAAAATGCTATAGGCATCATATGTGACCACCAGCCAACTAAAATAAACTTATTTTATAGTCTTTTCTACCTTTCTTTTTTTTAAACAATACTTCCTCATTATACTGATCAACATTAATATTGTACTATATGTCCAAAATATCATTTAGCAGTTCTCTTTAATATAATGTTAGATTCACCTATGTACTTCCTACAATGGGATTTTAAACAACTTTAATCAGAAATGTGCTTCTTTTGCAATTTAAATAAAACTATGGTATGTGATATAAAATAGAAAAATAAGAATGTGTTTGTAACTACTGATTAGTATTAGACTATCTTTCCAATTGTCATATTGCTCTGTAAAACTGACCTCACTTCCTTATTGTTTTCATTATTCCTGGCCACTTTATACTAGAAATCCCAGACTTATTAAGACTTAGAACTGTTAAAACATTCTCAGCTTTCTAGAGATATGGTGGAATGTAGTGAAAAGAATATGCTGATCTGTTGTCAAGAAATTTCATTTTGAATAATGCCTTATTGATTAGTTGATTACTAATTACTGATTACTGGCACTTACTGATTAGTTATATGACTAATTTCCTTATCTGTGAAATGGGATTCGTAATACTTGTAGTGTAGCCCTCAGTATTTTGTAAGGAAAACAACCTTCAACTATTAAACATAAATAGTATTATTATATATAGTCTTACATTAAAAGTTTACTTTTCATGTATTGATATTTTACATCTTCAGTGAGAATGTAAATTCTTTTGTGGCAGGGATTTTCATATTTTTTCTTTAATTTCCGTAGTGTTTTTTATTAGACACTCACATATTTGATACCTGATTCTTTTTTTTTTAAATTTTTTATTTTATTTGCATAACATATGTGTGGGTAATTCTTCAACAATAACCCTTACATAGCTTTCCGTTACAAATTTTTCCCCCCAACTCCCCACCCCTCCCCTAGATGGCAGGATATCCACTACATGGTAATTATGTTAAAATATTGGCAAATCGAATATATGTATACATATTTCCAAACTTATCATTGGTGTGCAAGAAAAATCTTATCTACACAAACGATATATCAGATAAAGGAAACACAATGTAAGCAAACATCAATCAAGGAGTATGAGAATGTTATGTTGTGGTCCACATTTCGCATCCCTCTCTCTGGGTGTATATGGCTTTCTTCAGTGAACAATTGGAGGTGGTTTGAAACATTTCATTGTTGAAGAGAGCCATGTCCATCAGAATTGATCGTCATATAGTACTGTTGTTGCCGTGTATAATGATCTCCTGGTTCTGCTCATTTCACTCAGCATCAGTTCATGTAAGTCTCTCCAGGCCTCTCTGAAATCATCTTGCTGGTCATTTCTTACAGAACAATAATATTCCATAACATTCATATACCATAATTTATTCAGCCATTCTCCAATTGAAGGGCATCTATTCAATTTCCAGTTTCTAGCCACTACAAAAAGGGCTGCCACAAACATTCTTGCACATGTGGGGCCTTTTCCTTCCTTTATGATTTCTTTGGGATATAAGCCCAATAGAAATGCTGCTGGGTCAAAGGGTATGCACAGTTTGATAACTTTTTGAGCATAGCTCCAAATTGTTCTCCAGAATGGCTGTATCCGTTCACAGCTCCACCAACAATGCATCAGTGTCCCAGCCCTCCCACAACCCCTCCAACATTCATCATTAACTTTTCCTGTCATTTTAGCCAATCTGACAGGTGTGAAGTGGTATCTCAGGGTTGTCTTGATTTGCATTTCTCTGATCAATAGTGATTTGGAGCACCTTTTCATATGACTATAAATAGTTTTAATTTCATCCTCTGAAAATTGTCTGTTCATATCCTTTGACCATTTATTGATTGGAGAATGGCTTGAATTTTTATAAATATGAGACAATTCTCTATATATTTTAGAGATGAGACCTTTATCAGAACCCTTAAATGTAAAGATGATTTCCCAATTTATTGCTTCCCTCCTAATCTTGTCTGCATTGATTTTGTTTGTACAAAAACTTTTTAATTTAATATAGTCAAAGTTATCTATCTGGTTTTCAATTAAAAGTTCCAGTTCTTCTTTGGACATAAATTTATTCCATCTCCACAGGTCTGAGAGGTAAACTATATTATGTTCCTCTAACTTGTTTACAAAATCACTCTTTATATCCAGATCATGAACCCATTTAGATCTTATCTTGGTATGTGGTGTTAGATGTGGGTCAAGCCCTAATTTCTTCCACACTAGTTTCCAGTTTTCCCAGCAGTTTTTGTCAAATAGTGAATACTTATCCCAAAAGCTGGGGTCTTTGGGTTTATCAAAAACCAAATTGCTATAGTTATTGCCTAGTTTGTCTTGTGATTCTATCCTATTCCACTGATCGACTACTCTATTTCTTAGCCAGTACCAAATGGTTTTGATGACCGCTGCTTTATAATATAGTTTTAGATCTGGTACAGCAAGTCCACCATCTTCAGCCTTTTTTTTCATTAATCCCCTTGAAATTCTAGACCTTTTGTTTTTCCAAATGAACTTTGCTACTATTTTTTCTAGATCTGTAAGATAATTTCTTGGGAGTTTGATTGGTATGGCACTAAATAAGTAAATTAGTTTGGGTAGTATTGTCATTTTTATTATATTCGCTCGTCCTACCCATGAGCATTTTAAGTTTTTCCAATTGACTAGGTCTGATTTGATTTGTGTGGAAAGTGTTTTGTAATTTAGTTCATATAGTTCCTGACTATCCCTTGGCAGATAAATTCCCAAATATTTTATACTATCAACAGTTATTTTGAATGGAATTTCTTTTTGTATCTCTTGCTGCTGAACTTTATTGGTAATATATAAAAATGCTGATGATTTATGTGGATTTATTTTGTATCCTGCCACTTTGCTATAGGTGTGAATTGTTTCTAGTAGTTTTTTAGTTGAGTCTCTAGGATTCTCTAAGTATACCATCATGTCATCTGCAAAGAGTGATAATTTGGTTTCTTCACTACCTACTCTGATTCCTTTTATCTCTTTTTCTTCTCTTATTGCTAAAGCTAACATTTCTAATACAATATTAAATAGTAATGGTGACAGTGGGCAGCCTTGTTTCACTCCTGATCTTATTGGGAATGGTTCTAGTTTGACTCCATTACATATGATGCTTGCTGAGGGTTTTAAGTAGATACTACTTATCATTTTAAGGAAAAGCCCATTTATTCCTATACTCTCCAGTGTTTTTAATAGGAATGGGTGTTGGATTTTATCAAAGGCTTTTTCTGCATCTATGGAGATAATCATATGATTTTTATTAATTTGGTTATTAATATAATTGATTATGCTAATAGTTTTCCTAATATTGAACCAGCCCTGCATTCCTGGTATAAATCCTACTTGGTCATGATGTATTATCCTGGGGATGACTTTCTGTAATCTTGTTGCTAAAATCTTATTTAAAATTTTTGCATCAATATTCATTAGGGAAATGGGTCTATAGTTTTCTTTCTCAGTTTTCTCCCTACCTGGTTTAGCTATCAGCACCATATCTGTGTCATAGAAGGAATTTGGTAGTACACCTTCTTTCCCTATTTTTTCGAATAGTTTATATAGTATTGGGATTAATTGTTCCTTGAATGTTTGGTAAAATTCACATGTAAATCCATCTGGTCCTGGAGATTTTTTCTTAGGGAGTTGATTAATAGCTTGTTCTATTTCTTTTTCTGAAATAGGGCTATTTAAATAATTTATTTCCTCTTCTGTTAATCTGGGCAATCTATATTTTTGTAGATACTCCTCCATTTCATTTACATTCTCAAATTTATTGGCATAAAGTTGGGCAAAGAAACTCCTAATTATTACTCTAATTTCCTCTTCATTGGATACCTGATTCTTAAAACATGACATCTTTGCTCTTACATTGCCTTAAATTTCCAGTACATATTATCACACACCCCAGCCAGCCTTTAAAAAAAAATAAGAAAAACTTCAACAGTTAAGCAAAACTAAAAAATGTATATACCAAGTCCAATATTAGATATACTTGGTATATGTATTTTTTAGTTTTGCAGAACTGTTGAAGTTTTTCTTATTTTTTTAAAAAATATGTAGAATTAGTCAGTCTTTTACTTTTTCAAAGAAAAGAAAGAAATATATCTTACATCTCTTCTTTAAGAACAAATTTTATAATATTTAATTTATTGTTATTTACATTTACATTGTGTAATCATTATGTGTGTTGTTTTCCTAGTTCAATTTACTTTGTTTTGCATCAATTCATATAAATCTTCCCTCATTCTTTCTATTCTTTACATTCATCATTTTCAAAAACACAATCATACCATCATATCCATACATGAGGAGAGAATTGAAAGTATGATAGAAAATTTATGTTGGCATTTTATTTTATATAGAAGATCACACCTTTAAAAGGCTATAAAAAGAAATAATATACACAATTATGGGTAAGTGGAGAATTCACAATCTAATTACAAGAAACAAAATAGATAGTTTTAATGATATGAAATTTTGAAAGCTTTGGCATGAACAAAATCACTGTAGCTAGAAAAAGAAGAGAAAGTATTGGTGAATTTAATTACTATCTTTGCTGACAATCCTCAAATCTACCTATCTTGCCCCAAACTCTGTGCTGACCTTCAGTTTTGCCTCTCCAACTGCTTTTCATACATCTCAAATTATAACAACACAAATGAAACTAATAATAAACCCCAGCAGAATTTAGGTTAAATACAAAGAACAATGCAGATTCTAGATGAGAGATGGAAAAAAATACCTTTTCTCCTTCCTGACTGGTGGGAAATTACTATTGTGAAGTGTTACATACTCTGTCAATCATCATCACTGTGATGAATGTTTTGCTTAATTTTTTTTTGTAAGAGATGGAAATATGGGAAGCATGAGTTAGAGGAAACAGATTATGGTGTTAAAAAAAACAATGCATCAATAAAACATTAAGATGAAAACTGAAGATTTTTTTTCTTGATTACTGATACCACTTTTAAAATAATAATTAATGAAGACAGTTGCATGATGCAATGGATAGGCTTGAAGTTAGAAAGACTCCTCTTCCCAAATTCAAATCTGACCTCAAAAACACTTACTACTTATATAACCCAGGGCAAGTCACTTGCCCCCTTTGCCTGAGTTTCCTCATCTCTAAAAGGAACTAGAGAAGGAAATAGCAAACTACTCCAGTATTTTTGCCAAGAATACACCAAATGGGGTCACAATGAGTTGGACACGACTGAAAAACAACTGAACAACAATAAATCAAAGACAAAGGCAGCAACAGTCACAGAGTGATCCTTGTGTTCCAGGATTCCTAAACTCTGGGATATGTCCTAGTACAGCTGTCCTTAGATTTAGAGCTAGAATCTAGAAGTCATCAGATAGAACCTCCTCATCTTACAGATGAAGGAAGGGAGTTAGAGAGGTCAAGTGACTTGCCTGGAATCACAGAAATAGTAATTGTCTGAGTCAAATTTGAAAGTAGATCTTGACTCCCTGTCTAGTACTGAATATTTTATTGGTAATGAATATTACCAATTATGGATTGGTAATAAAACTAATAAAACTCAGCTACCCAGACCAAGGTGAGATTGTATCTTAAGCTTGACTTCTGCAGGAAGTCACTTTAATCATTAGTTGTCACAAATCCTGTAGAACCAATTTATAACATCAAGTAATGGTACTATGTGGATTAAGCATTGTAGCAAGACTAATTAATTATAGATAAGCTTAAAATCTGGCCAGTCTTTATAGAATACTTGGGACTTTCTAATTAGGTTTGGATCAGAAAGCACCTGGATTATATAAATTTTTTATAAAAAAAACTTGATCTCCCATACTTGTAGTAGATATCCTTTTTGGACCCTATATGGGATACAAGGCATGAAAGAAACAATTCTAAAAATGTAAGGTGGGTAAGGATACACCAAGACATATGATTCACAAAAAAACAAAGGTCCACTGAGAACAGATCCTTTGTTTGCTTTAGGTTCCCTGCCACAGGATAAAAAATGTCGCATAACATGAAATAACTGGGTTATGAGTTGTAGAGAACTGGGCATGTGCATAAATCCTCTGAAAGAAAGGTGAGGGTAAAGAAAATAAACAAACAAACTTCAGGTTACATAGTTTTCTTAGCTCTCAGGTAGCACTTTTGGCCTAAAGCAGCTTGGTTACAGTGGCAGGGGAGGGCCTAAAGGCCTAGGGGTGGTTGTTGGGAGGGTGAAGCAGTATGCAACTAAATATTTTGTGAGTGTGAGATTTTGGGGTCAGCTTTTTATAATTTGAGGCAAGTCTAATATTTGACTTTCAAAAAAGAGAAGTAAAAAAATGAGAGAAATCATATTTCATGGATTTCTTTTCTTAACTCTCAACAAGGTGGCTGATATTTAGCATAAATGATAGTCTCTTAGAAAAGATGCAGATCTGAGGGAGAGGTATCAGAATAAAAAAGATTGAAAAATATGATTTTAGTGGCTTGAAAGGGTTTGTGTTATACATGGCCTAGGTAATTACTGTTCTGTGATTTATGTACTACCAATAATTATTTCTTCTAAAGAAACTTGGGATTACTGCAACAAAAGACTTTAACCAGGGGCAACTAGGCGCAGTGGATAGAGCACCAGCTCTGAAGTAAGGAGGACCTGAGTTCAAATCTGGTCTCAGACACTTAACACTCCCTAACTGTGTGACCCTGGGCAAGTCACTTAACCCTAGTTGCCTCAGGGGAAAAAAGAAAGACTTTAACCAGTGATAAACACTTTAAATCCACATGGAAAACTTTGTATGCTTCTGTATTCTTTAATGCTTGCAATGAACTCAGTAGTTCATTGTCTTTGTTAGAATACTGTTCTACTAATACTATGATCTGCTATGTTTTATGAACTAACAAAGTTTCCAAACCTTAAAATTGAATAGAATATAGACTAATTTTAAATGATACCAGAACTGGAATCCTTTTAAAATGTTTTTAGATGTTTTTCAGACTTGAAAATTATGTCATTTTCTAAATCATTTAGGAAAAAAGTACCTGATATTTTATTATTATTTATTCCTATTTTTGTAACCAAAGAAAAAATGAGCTTTATTCTTTGCACTTGCCTGTTTGGCTGTGTCACATTTCTTTAGTTATCGTTCTTCTTCCATGGTTTTCATTATAAACTATGGAAGAATCTTTCTGTGTAACTCTTTTCAGTGGAAATAATAGGCATTAAAAAGGCAGATCCTACCGGTTAACCTTCCTCTCTGACATTCTGCAGCAGGTGAAATATGAGCTACAAGTTTCTTTTAGTGCACTCTTATAAACTATGTATTGTTTTGATTTGGCTTATTGAACGCATTATGATGGATTTCAAACTGGCTTTGGTCCAAAATTCTGTTATAATTTTCTGAGGAAAAAGCTGCTTATAATTTTAGAGGATCCTGGCCTTGACAAAGTCAAGGGCTTAAATATGGAAAGGCCATTCATTTCAGAGTATGAAGACAAGTAGCCAGATGTATCTTTTTAGAAAAAGAAAATAATTCTCTCATACTTTATTGGATTCATTAAGCTTCTTGGTAGCTCTGTAGAGGGAATAGTTCAAAATTGAGGGAATGTCACTCTCCATATAAACATTTGATTTAAAACAACATAGCTTAATTTATAAGGTAGATTTGATTTAATATTTTTCTTACAGAAAATGTATTTTTAATGTAACGAAGGGCCTTTTAGGCAGGGAAACATTTCTGAAAGACTGTAGCATTCTTAAGTAGGTAGATCCTAACAGCAAGTGAATCTTAATAGAAGAAACATTTGTATCTGTTTATTAAAAACAAAGTGTTTTTGCATATTTAACCATGTAGTTTTTTTTTCCTAAGGCACTTTCTCTGAAGTCTAGGAACATCTCATAATAATAATTAATTGCTATATAATGCCCTAAAGAAAAAATGTTTAGAGACATAATAATTATAGAAATTATTTCCAAAAAATGTATATCTACTTGACATATTAAGGCAAAATTTCACACATAGATAAAACACGCACACACACACTATAGTATTAGGTTCTATGGATCTTGGTCAGACAGCAAAGACACTAATCCACTGCATCGTGGCTCATCACTAGTCTTGACTTTTGCCATGGAACTTGAAAACTCTGGAAGAGAAAGTAAGACTGGAAACTTTATGCAACTCTACCTCATTTAAATCCAATTTATATGCAAATCAAGACGTTACCCCATGATGTCATTGGTCATTTTGGAAACCAGAACAAAATATGTGTGTATATTTATATCTATTTATGGGTTTCTTTTTTCTATTGGTGCCTCTAACTTATTTGATAATATGTGCTATATTCCTGAAAGGAAGAGTGATTTCCATTGTGACTAAGGAAATTCTCTCTACTGATCCTAAACTGGCACTTTATATACAAGTTATAGTTATTGAGAGTTACCCAAAGTACTAAAAGTTAGCTAGGTAGTTAGGCACTAAAAGATTTAAGTTACTAGGGACATACAGACAGTGTATATCTATCAGCTGCAAGGTGTGAAACTTGGGTGTCATGAAAAGGCCACAATGATCAAAATTATGGATACGCTAAATAAATAATTTGTTATATTTCATCTCTATATATTGTTATTAATAAGTACATTTTGAGAAGATAAATCCAGCTTGAGAAATGAAAATAAGATTCTTTTTGCTGAATGGAATCTTCCAAATTGATTATTTGATGGATTACTTCATTCTTCAATATTTGTTGAGGAACCTCTGTAAACCCCATAAGATGATCCTTGAGTTTCATCTATGGAACATTATAGTCATTTTATAAATTCCTTCAAAAATATTTTTGGGAATATATAGTCTCCAAGGCTAAGTGTTGTAATTTGAAATTGTGACCCTTTATATAATATGGTAGATAGGGAGTGGACCCTTGATTTCATTATTATGGGTAACATCTGGATAAATAAGGTCACAGTTGCAAAGAATACTGAGAAATTAAGTGACTTGCTCAGGGTCATAGAGCCATATGTGATTAAAGCCAGACATTAACCAAGTTTTTCTGGTTCTGAGCCTGGCCTACTATCTCCTCTGCCAAGTGTGATATTTCTCAGATCCTAAATTACAATTATGTGTCCCCTGCCTTAAAAGGAATTCTAGTAACAACATTGAAAAAGCCACCTTAAACTTATTAAATTTTTTTCCCAAATACTGTGTTCCAAACAATGACTGTAGCTTTCTTTTGGGTTCATTGTGCCCTAGGATGCAGAATAAATGAATATTTACTCCCTTTATTCTTATTGAAACATTAACAATTTATTTATTACTTCTTTGCATTTACTATATGCAAATACTTTGTATGAGAGATGAATATTATTGAAAATGTGGAGAACTACATGATTGGCTCCATGATTTTATTCTTAGAGACTGGGACTAAAAGAAAATCTGGCTTTTGGATGTTCAACTTCAGGCATTTCAAATACACCAGCTTGGCCCTTTAAATCCTTTTTTAGTGTTATTTTATATATGTTACTCTAGAAACTAGCCCAGAAATTGTGAAGCATCTCTTAGCATCTAGCAAATACATCTATTATCTCTCTAAGTTCATAGTAAACAGAAAGGTAACACTGAAGAAAAGGTGAATGAATGGTCAAGATAAGAGGTTAAGATTTAGGAATCATCACATAAATGATGAGTTCAAACAAGACTTGAGATTTCTAGAAAAGTTAGTCTAATACGGGAAGAACATAAAGTATAATAGGTGTCAAATTCAAATAGAAACAGAGGTCACTAAACCATACATAAGAATTCATAGTGGCCACATATTGACTTAGTTTTTAAATGTGATATTATTTATTTTTATTGCATTTTTAAAAATATTTCTCAATTACATTTTAGTTCAGTTCCAGGCACTCAGGATTATTGCAAATGGCAACAGGACTGGATGTTTGATAGCTTTGGCTTACACTTGTATCAGTACTAGCCAGCTAACTTTTCTTGTCAAAGGATGAGTTTCATAAGTATGAAACTCATCCTTTGACATGAAAAGGATATTCTTGGGGAACATTTTGTGGCTTTATTTTTGTTTATACTATAGTCTCATTCTTATTTTTTTCCACTTCTTTTTTTTAATTAAAACTTTTTATTTGCAAAACATATGTATGGGTAATTCTTCAACATTAACCCTTACAAAGCTTTCTGTTACAATTTTCCCCCCTACACGCCACGCCACCCCTCCCCTAGAAGGCAGGATATTCACTACATGTTAATTATGTTAAAATACTTGACAAATCGAATATATGTATACATATTTCCACCTATCATTTTTGTGCAAGAAAAATCGTATCTACAAGAAAGAAAAATCAGAGAAAGGAAACACAATGCAAGCAAACATCAATAGAGAACATGAAAATGTTATGTCGTGGTCCACATTTCGCATCCTTCTCTCTGGGTGTATATGGCTTTCTTCACTGAACAATTGGAAGTTGTTTGAAACATTTCATTGTTGAAGAGAGCCATATCCATCAGAATTGATCATCATATAGTATTGTTGTTGCTGTGTATAATGATCTCCTGGTTCTGCTCATTTCATTCAGCATCAGTTCATGGAAGTCTCTCCAGGCCTCTCTGAAATCATCCTGCTGGTCGTTTCTTACAGAGCAATAATATTCCATAACATTCATATACCATAATTTGTTCAACTATTCTCCAATTCATGAGCATCCATTTAGTTTCCAGTTTCTAGCCACTACAACTCATTCTTTTTTTTATTCACTGACTAAAAATATATACTAAGGTTAGTATCTGTATATGCAAAAGTCTGAATGCCAAAAAGCTAACTTCTAGAGGAAAGAAGAGGGGAAAGAATATAATTGTCTTTATTAGAACAGGTATAGAATAGCCTATATTTAAATTTTGATGGCTGTTTATTTACCTCTTTTGCTTCTTCCTGTCCTTTCTATATTTAAGAACCTACATGAATAATAGCTACAGCCCTCAGAAAGTGATAGAAAGAGAAGACTTAGTGGAAATGAAGAATGGCTGGACACACCAACGAGAATTCCTTGAAAGCTTAAGACTTTCCTGTCTGTTTTCAGTACCTGGAAACACTGCAGTAGTTCATTTCCAATTACATTTCAGCTTCTGGTGATAAGGTTTTAGAAGATAGACATTCTGTGGGCTTGTTTGTTAGAGTCCTTTACTGGACCAGAAGAACCTTGATAATAAGGGACTATCATATCTAAACTTTATTATTTATTCTTATCCCCAGCCCTTGGCATTCTGATCTGCCCATAACAACTGATGAATAAATGTTGGGATGTGTCTTCCAAATGGTAGTGGGCTAGTCAATCTCAAAAAAGATTGTACTTTAGTGTTAAATGTATCCTGTATACCATAATAATGCCCAATCTAATAAAATAATTGTTTATAAGATTCATTATATGAATAGTTTTTAACCACTTAGAGTTACTGATATCTATTAAAGAATTTTAATTTCTGGTGTTGATAGATATGATTGTTGCTTATTAGTAATTGGTATTATGACAAGTCAATCTGGTATATTTTGTAGTCAGAACTAATTTATTAAATTTGGCCCTTTAACATGCTCAGCTATTTTTGAGAATACTTTGAGGACAATTTATATATTATGTATTTGTAATATATATAAATATATGTTATATATTTGGTAGCAGGTTCCCAATTTCTGAATTATATGCTTCACAAAAATCTTCTTATAACAAGATCTGTGACAAGGTTTTAATGGCATGACTTTTAATTAAGTTTATTTTATAACATTTAGCCATCAGGTGTTTATTAAGTGAATATGGTATGCCTGGGAAATGTGGTGTATATATAACTTCAAAAATTTCCAGTTTTGATGGGGTAACAAGCTTTATAAATATATTAACAGTTACAGGAAAGAGCATTTAATTACATGCTTTGATGTCACAGATGCTATGTTAGGATTATATTTTGAATTTTCTGAAACCAAAATTTCAGAAAAGCAAAATAATTTTAATAGGAAAACCAATTGAAATTTTATCATTTTTTCCACTTTAGGTTCTCTAGAATTGACATAGTACCAAAGTGATGCATTTTTTGGAAAGTCCTATTCTTTATTCAAATATTATCTTGATCAATCTGCTTTCCTTAATGGAACAAAATGCTACATGGAATGTTCTTCCTGCACAGTTGGGTTATTAAGCAGAACTAATTCTTGATGGAATGACAAGGCATAAGAAAAGCATCTCTGGGATTAGGCAGCAGCAGTTTGAGGCAGTCACTTAGTAAACTGCTGAAGGGGAAGTAGTCCTAATGAAGACAAAGCAACACGTTTTTCCTTTCTACATGTATTCATAAGAACCACACAAGTTGAACAACTTTAAACTATTAATTCCAGTTTACTGTGTATGCAGTTTTTAGATTTTTTTCTGTGTTAATTCCTACATCCTTCCCTACCACTTTTTTTTTATTGAACACAAGGACTAAGAAGAATTACTTGACAAAAAGTATTAGCATTAGTATTCTATGGCCACACACTTTTTTGGATGATAGATTATATGAGAAGAAAATTCTAATTGGGGAGGTTTTTAACAGTGAAGAGATCAAATCTTGCTTCTAAATTAACCATTTCTGTATCTTATGTCAGTGTCATACCTAGTCTGATTTTAGAAAGTATAGATTCACAAACAGCTGTGAAATATTTAAACTAGAAGTTAACTTTTATTGGTTTTCTGAATCTGGAATACTAGTGGTAATTTTATGCTGGAATTTCTTTGAACTAATATAATAGGAATTCTTAATCTTTTTTATGTAAATGGACACTTTAGTAATTAGATGAAACATTTGGACCTCTTCTCTGAATGTTTTGATTGCATAAATCATATGATTACAAAAGGAACCCATTATATTGATATATAGTTATCAAAATATTTTTTAAAAAACAAGCTAACACTGGAGAGCAATTTGGAACTATGCTCAAAAAGTTATCAAACTGTGCATACCATTTGACCCAGCAGTGTTTCTACTGGGCCTATATCCCAAAGAGATTTTAAAGGAGGGAAAGGGACCCACATGTGCAAAAATGTTTGTGGCAGCCCTTTTTGTAGTGGCAAGAAACTGGAAATTGAAAGGATGCCCATCAATTGGAGAATGGCTGAATAAATTATGGTATATGAATGTTATGGAATATTATTGTTCTGTAAGAAACGACCAGCAGGATGATTTTAGAGAGGCTTGGAGAGACTTGCATGAACTGATGCTGAGTGAAATCAGCAGAACCAGGAGAACATTATACACAGCAACAAGACTATACGATGATCAATTCTGATGGACATGGCTCTCTTCAACAATGATGTGATTCAAACCAGTTCCTATTGTTCAGCGATGAAGATAGCCATATACATCCAGAGAGAGGCCTGTGGGAACTGAGTGTGAACCACAATACAGCATTCTATCACTTTATAAATATCGTAAATATTTCCATGCATTTTGTTTTCCTTCTTAGGTTGTTTTTTTTCTTCTCTTTCTAGATCTGATGTTTCTTGTGCAGTAAGATAACTGTATAGATGTGTGGTATTGGATTTGTCATATATTTATCATATTTAGCATATATTAGATTACCTGTCATCTAGGGGTGGGGGGGGAAGGAAGGGAAAAGTTTGGAAAAAAAAGTTTTTTGCAAAGGTCAATGTAGAAAAATCACTCATGTTTTGTAAATAAAAAGCTTTTAATAAAAAACAACAACAACAACAACAAAAAACAAGCTAACAGACACCCAGAAATCCATCTAGTTAAGAAACCCTATAGTAAAGACTGGCTTTTGGTTTCTTTTATTCACTCATGTTTTGTAAATAAAAAGCCTTTAATAAAAAACAAAACCAAAAAAACAAGCTAACAGACACCCAGAAATCCATCTAGTTAAGAAACCCTATAGTAAAGACTGGCTTTTGGTTTCTTTGTATTTTTGAATTTTGGATTTGCCAGCCTTGTTTTCATTCATAATTTCCTTTGTCTTTCATCTGTTGTCTTCTACTGTAGTTCTAAGATAGATCTTTTATTCTCTTACTCTATCACAGTTTCCTTTCTTTTCATAGTAATTGTTTTGCTCTGGTCCTAACGGGTTACGTATTATTGCATGTACTTGTCCTTACCCTCTTGAAATTATCAGTAGATGATTATAGGATGAGAGAGAGAGAGAGAGAGAGAGAGAGAGAGAGAGATAACATAGGATAAGATGTTTATCAAGTAGAGTTCCATCTTAGTATGTATGAGAGGGCAAGGTGTTTATTATAATTTTTAATTTGTTTAATTAAAATATTAACATTGACTATCATCATAACCAGTAACTGCTCAGCAACTATTTTCATTGAAATCAGTAAATTTCATTGCATAAAGTATTATATTTTTTAGTCATCTCCTCTCTATATTATTAAATTATTTTGTGTTATTCACTGTCATTCATGTTCCCTCATTTTTAGTGTGATTTTATTCTGGCTCTGGTGATTGTAATTTGCATTATTTCATATAGCTTTTTTTTTTAAGGTTTGTTTAGCTTTTCAATCATCTATTTACCATGACTTATAACGTTATTCCCCAATCATTTGTGATTTGTTTCTAACTTTTTATTATTATAAACAATGCTATTATTAATTTTTTTAACAAATAGGCCAACTTTCTGTCTCTAATCTCTCTGGAAGTTATAAAATTAGTAGGAGGATTTCTAGATCAAAAATATTTTTTTATTTTATAATTCCATATTGCTTTCCCAAATGGTCAGACCAGTCCATAAGCAATGAAATAAGGTACCTCTCTTCTCATATTACTGACAACATTATGTTTTTCCATCTTTGCCAATTTGATGAATATAAAATATCTTAGAATGTTTTTATTTGCATATCTTTTGCCTATTTTGAACTTTTTTTCAGGTGGTTATTAATAATTTGTATAGATATGTTAATTCTTCATAGATTTTAGAAGTGAGGTGATTAGTATAGAAGTATTTAGTACATGGATTTTTTTTCTACAATTTCAGTTTCTCATTTAAGTTGAATTGTTTTTGAATGATCCTTAAAAAGGATCATTGCTGATCATTATGTAGAATAAATTAATGTAATCTCTTTTCTGCTACTTCTAGCCCAAATGAGAAAATGATATAGATAAATCTCAAATACATATATTTTTTAGATAGCTGTACTAATACCAAATGTGTTGTCTTTTTCTTTGAGGCTTTGCTTATGGATGTTTTCAAGTAATTCTCTTATTCTACATATGTATCTTGAGTGTACCTTAAATCTTTGGGTTTATCAAATACTAGTTTCTATAGTCATTTACTTCTGGTCATTGTGTTCTTCATCTATTCCATTCATATATCACTGTTTCTTAATCACTATAAATAGTTTGGGTGAGTACTGTTTTGCAAAATAATGTGAAATCTAGACCTGTTAATCTTCTTTAACATTAAAAAAATATTCCCTTGATATTCTTTTATCTTTTGTTCTTTCAGATGAATGTTGCAATTGGTTTTTTTTCTAGCTCTAAAAAACAATTGGTAGGTAGATTAATTTGGTACTAAATAAGCAATTAACAGGTAGAATTGTCATTTTTATCATATTGACATAGCCTACCCATGAGCAGTTAATATTTCTCCAGTCATTTAGATGTCCTTATTTGTTAGGAAAGTGTTTTGTATTTGTATTTGTATTTGTATTCATATAATCCCTGAATTTGTCTTGGCAGGCAGACTGCCAAGTATTTTATATTATCTGCAGTTATTTTAAATGGAATTTCTCTTTCTGCAAGATTTTGTTGGTTTTATATAGAAATACTGATGATTTGTGTGACTTTATTTTATATCTTGCAATTTTACTAATTGTTAAATTGTTTCAACTAGTTTTTTAGTTGATTCTTTAGGATTCTCTAAGTATACCACCATATCATCTGCAAAGACTGATAGTTTTGTTTCATCATTGCCTATTTTATTCCTTGAATTTCTTTTGCTTCTCTTACTACTACAGCTAACATTTATAGTAAATATGGAATAATAGTGATGATAATGGAATTCTTTCTTTACCCTTGTTATTTTGGAAAGGATTTTACCCCATTATAAATAATGCTTGCTCTTGGTTTTAGATAGATACTATTTATCATTTTAAGGAAAGTTCCATTGATTTCTGTGCTTTTTAGTATTTTTAATAGGAATATATGTTATATTTTATCAAAGGCTTTTTCTGCATCCATTTATAAAATCATTTTTTTTGTTATTATTGATATGCTGATGATTTTCCTAATATTGAACCAGTTTTGTAATCCTGGTATAAATCCCACTTGGTCATAGTGTAAGATCTTTATCATATATTGCTGCAATTTCCTTGTTAGTATTTTATTTTAAAATTTTTGCAGTGGTATTCATTAAAGAAAGTATACTATCAGATTCTTTCTCTGTTTTTACTTTCCCTGGTTTAGGTATCAAAATCTTATTTGTTTTCATAAAAGGAATTTGGTAGGATTCTTTCTTTAGCTGTATTTGAAACAAATAGCTGTATGGTATCTGGATTAATTGTTCCTTAAGCATTTAGTAGCGATTAGTGTAAATTCATCTGGTTCTTAGAGAGTTCATTTATAGCCTGCTTAATTTTTTTTTTGTTTTTTGCTTTTTGCTGAGGCAATTGGGGTTAAGTGACTTGCCCAGAGTCACACAGCTAGGGAATGTTAAGTGTCTGAGACCAGATTTGAACTCAGGTACTCCTGACTTCAGGGCTGGTGCTCTATCCACTGCGCCACCTAGCTGCCCCTAATTTCTTTTTTTCTAAGATAGTTTACCATATTTGGTTTGAAAGCCCCTGAAGCTGCTGGTTCTTCCATCCCCGCCACTTAGTCCCTCCAGTGGTGTTTCATCTATATGAGCTCCAGACCAACTTCTGTCCTATGTCACAGTTATCTTTTTCTGACCTCTTGTGTTGAATTGGGCTGGGAGAATGGCTTGCTCTGATCTTTTGTTGGCTTTGTCACTCCAAAATTCAGTTTGAGGAATTATTTTAAAAGTCTTTGGAGGGGGAAAGAGAGGAGATCTCAGTTGAATGCTTTCTCTCCTCTGCCATTTTGGCTCCTGCCCTATTTTCTATTTTTATTTATGTATAAGTTGTTACCCTTGAATAGAATATGAACTCCTTGAGATCAAGGACTTTTTAATGTTTGGCTTTGTATTCCTAGCATCCAGCACAGCAATTGGTGCAGATTAAGAATTTATTAAATTCTTGTTGATTGATTGGTAATAATATATGTTAAATGATTTACAAAACTTAAACATGTCATATATGTTAGCCATAATTGTTCTTATATTTAATTGACATGATTATAATATTTAAGCTATCTAGTGGTTACCTCTCTTTGCTGTATTGCTGATTTGCTTCCTTTTTTGATAACACATTTTTTCTAGTATTTGATTTTTTTCCATTTAATTGTTTTTTCTTTTTTTTGTTAAATGTAAATATACTTTTCAACATTGATTTTTACAAGATTTTAAGTTGTAATTTTTATTTCCTTCTATCCCTTCTCAAGGTGGCAAGCAATTTAATATAGGTTATACATGTACAATCAGGTTAAACATATTTCTATATTAGTCATGTTGGAAGAAGAATCAAAACAAGAGGAGAAAACCACAGGAAAGAAAAAAAAGTGAAAATAGTGTGCTTCAATCTGCATTCAGACTTCATAGTTCTTTCTCTGGATGTGGATAGCATTTTCCATAATGAGACTTTTGAAATTACCTTGGATCATTGTATCGTGAAGAGCTAAATATATCAAAGTTGATCATTGCACAATATTGCTGTTATTGTATACAGTGCTCTCCTGGTTCTACTTATTTCATTCAATATCAGTTCGTGTAAGTCTTTCCAGGTTTTTCTGAAATCATCCTGCTCATAATTTCTTATAGTATTTTATTACATTCACATACCACAAATTGTTTATCCATTCCCCCAGTGATGGGCATCCTCTCAATTTTCAGTTCTTTATCACCATGAAAAAAAAAAAGAACTGCTATAAATATTTTTGAACATGTGGGTCCTTTTCCTTTTTTTATGATTTCTTTGGAATTCAAATACTAGTAGTGATATTGTTGGATCAAAAAGTATGCACATTTTAGCATTATTTTGGATAGTAATGGTGACAATAACTTTCCCTGCCTTATCCCCAATCTTATTGGAAAGGTCTCTAGTTTGTCATCATTACAGATTATGTTGGCTCTGGGATAGATTTACTTATATGAAGAAAAGATCTGTTCATTCCTATGCTTTTATGTATTGATATGGTTTATTGTCTATATAGGATTCTATATAGGATTTCTGATATTGAACTAGTCCTCTGTTTCTGATATAAATCCTATCTGGATATGGTAGATAATCTGTATATGTTTTTATAGACACCTTGGTAAAATTCTTTCTAAAATGCATCAATATCAATATTTACTAGAGATATTAGTCTATATCTTTCTTTCTTGTTTTAACTGTTCCTGTTTTGGGTACCAAAATCATATTACTATCATAAAAGGAATTAGATATGGCCTTTTGTTTTCCTTTTTAAGCAAATACATCTAACCCTGACTTTTTCCTTTGGGAGTTCATTTATGGCTTGTTAAATTTCTTTTTCTCAAATTGAATTGTCTTCTCTTTCTTATTTTGTTAATCTCGGCAATTCATATTTTGTAAATATTAGCATGTAATTATGTGAAATAGTTCCTAGTAATTATTTTATTCTTCATTGATTATGAATCATCTTTTTAATTTTCAAAACTGATAATTTGGTTTTCTTTTTAAAAATTGTTAGCTATTGAGTTATCTATTTTATTTTTTATTTTAAAAAGGTGCTAGTTTTATTATTAATTTCCTTTTGTTTTCAGTTTTATTAGTCTCTTTGATTTTTGAGATTCCCATTTTGGTATTTTAATTGGAAGTTTTATATTTGTTGGTTTTTCTAAGTTTTTTTTTGTATGTTTTTTAAAGGTATATACCCAATTTGTGATTCCTTCTCTCTCTCTTTCTCTCTCTCTCTCTCTTACTGATTGTAAATATTTAGAGATACATTTTTCCCTAAGAACTGTTTGATATGCATTCCACAAATTTTGACATGTTTTCTCATTGTTGTCATTTTAGATGAAATTATTTATTGATTCTATGATTTGTTCTTTGACCTATGATTCCCAGGCCCTCTGTCTCATTATACTTCCTCTGTGACCCCTTATGCTGATAAAGTTCTGAGGAGATAACTCCTCCATAGTAGAATCTGAACACTTTATCCTTGTTTGATCCTTTTTTTTTTTCTTTTTGCTGAGGCAATTGAGATTAAGTGACTTGCCCAGGGTCACACAGCTAGGGAATGTGAAGTGTCTGAGACCAAATTTGAACTCACATACTCCTGACTTCAGGGCTGGTGCTCTATCCACTGCATCACCTAGCTGCCCCTGTTTGATACTTTTTGATTATTTACTCATGTTTACCCTTTTATATTTTTCTTTATTCCTGGCTCTTTATTTCAGAATTTCTATGTAGTTTTGATCTTTTAATCAGGAATGCTGGGAAGTCCTCTATTTCATTTAACATTCTGTTTTTTGCCATATATGATTTTGCTCAGTTTGGGGGGGGGTATTTTTGATTGCAAACCTATCTCCTTTGTCTCCTGGAACATCATATTGCAAGCTCTCAGATTCTTTACAGTGATATTTGCTAAAACTACTGCATGATTATGGCCATGCAGTATTTGAATTCTTTATTTTTGGTTGCTTGTAGCATTTTTTATTTCACCTAGAAGCTTTGAATTTGGGTTCTTGGGAGTTTTTAATTTAGGGTTTCTTTCAGGAGTGATTTGTGACCTTTGTTTTTCCTCTATGCCCTCTAGTTTTAGGAATACTAGAAATTTTCTTTTATGATATTAAAAAATATAATGTCAAAGCTTTTTTGGTCATGACTTTCAGATAGCCTAATGATTTTTACATAATCTATCTTTTATTTTCTAGGTCTGTTTTTGATATGAGACACCTTTTCCATTTATGGTGGTGGTTTTGTCTTTTGACATTATTTTAATATTTCTTGTTATCTCATGGAATTATTGGCTTCTATTTTATAATTTTCAGGGAGTTTGTTCTAACGGTTTAGAAATATCCTAATTTCTGAAAATTGAGAGGCCAGCTCATAATGAATAGGTATCTTTTGATCATATACTGTATATTGACAACCCTCCTATGAATTTCATATCAGTAACATTATTAATCCTTTTTATAAGCTATTTTGAGATAGATTGTTACTAAATGAACAAACATTTTTGTGAGAATAATATTATGCATAGCTTCAGGATTTATAAATCACTTTGAGAAATGATTCTGTGTATTAGATATTATATATATTGCTATCCCTCTTGTTTAGCTGAAGAAACTGAACTGAGTAACCCGCTTAAGGACGTAACTGAGAGCTTGATGTCCCTCAAATCTTCAGCTAATTATAATCTTAATACTTGATCCTTTCTAATAACACATGAGCATCTTTACAAATTTTGATTGCTTTTTAGAATATAGCCAAAATTTCACCTTACTTTGTAAAAAGTGTTTTGCAAATTGCTCATTTTTTGCTTCCTCATATTTTAATTATTTCTCAAAAATATTCTATGTTTTCTTATGAATATAACCAGCTGTCATTAGAATTTGTAGTATGAAAGTGAATTGAGTCTGACAAATTGATGAAATTATGATTAGGCTTGTTTTGCTTATCAAACCCTGAACTTAACTAATGTGTTGATTGAAAAACTGATATCATAAAAGTGAATTTCGTTATGCTGCTTATTATTATTTTATATTTCATTGACATTTCACATCATTGCAGATAGTTTCTCCTACTGAAGAGATGGATTTTAGACAAGAAGTCTCTTTTTCTGTAAGAGTTATTTTTTTTTACTTTTCTCAAATATTTCTAGAGGTTGATTATAAGATTTCAAATTAGTAATGGAGAGTTGGGAATAGGAAGGCTGTCTGCTGGCAAACTCCACTTCCTGCTTTATTCTTTTCTCTTCTGGGATTGGTTTAAAAATTTATTAGGTGAAACAGAGGTCTACTGGTAGAACATAAGCACTCTATTTAAATTGTTATTACTAACCATCAGCATGATGGTATAATTTACTAGGTACAGTCTTTTCTATTTGGTAAATATTCTATTTGGTAAAAAATTTTTTTTTAAAAAGCAATGATTTTTCTCATGTTTTCATTATATGTAAGAATGATATTTTAAGTGATTTGAATAACACGCACTACATCTTCATTTTTGAGTTATTTTATAGGGATATAATAACCATTTGTTCTTTGTAGTGATGTTTGACAAGATAGTACAGATTTTACATTAGAAAGACAAAAAATTATACATTAAATGCTTTACTTTAAGTTTTATATAATTTGATATAACATTAAATTATTAATACTATGTTAAATACTCATTGTTGTGAAGGTTGTGAGAAAACATTTTGCAAACCTTAAATTGCAATATGATTATGTAAATATGAGCTTTTGTACAATGTTTAAAATAAAATACTAATGCAACTACTAAATAAAAAGATTTAATAATGCTAATATTATTAGTCCACTTGGGTTGATCATAAATCTTTGGCCCAAATTAAGTAGACAAGTGGAAAAGAGGAAGTCTCAAATAAAAAAGGCACTTATGTTTATTGCATTTGCAAGGTTGTTTCTGAAAACAGCAAATGTTTCTAAATACTTTGTTTCCTGACCATTTTATAGAGCTCTGGTCTCTTAATAGAACTACTTTAATGACTTCTTGAGTTCTTGGTTTATGTTAGCACTGGCCATGGGGGAAGAGAAGCAAGTTACAAAGAGGTCAGGTTTCACAAGATGGCAGTAGACTTGTAAAATCACAGTTTACTAGAAGAAATAAAATCAGCATTGGGAAAGAAAGAAATTTGCATGAAGACAGAAGTATTGCTGATTTAAATAAAAATATTTGATAATGATAGAAATTGATTTATAACCTAGTTTTTAAGTGAGATATAAAATTGGACATTATGAAGATGATTGCCTTTAGTAAAGGGACATGTCCTATGTGAATTAAACTAAACCTGTGAGAAAATGAGAAAAAAAGTTTTAAATTTGACATTATATTAAGTAAAAGAATTTATTTCACAGCTACAGGTCCTTCTATATACTTTCGTTCAGATTTGGATTTTTAAAAATAATATGAATTTGTTTTCTATATTAAGAAAACATGAATTTAATTACTAGTTAATTATATATGTTCTGAAGTTGATTTCCTCCATCCTATATAGATATTTGCATTTTGTCTTCATTAAAAACTGACAATTATAAATTTCAAATGCAAAAATTAGCCTTTTTCTGTTTCTCAGCATTGATTAATGGACTGGTGCATGCATCCACTATATAGAGTTGGGTTCAATGGCATCTGGAAAGTAAGACAAAAGGAGAGATTATAACTCTATATTATCTGTGCTATTTTTCTAAGAATAGACTGTTTGTATGGAACAGTCTTTTGAATGCAAGACACATGTATAAATAATATGACATAGTGAATTGTTGACCTGGATTGCATGACTAATTTTGCCATTAATTCACAGGATACTTTGTCTTAATCTTTTTTTTTCTTTCCCTGAGGCAGTTGGGGTTAAGTGACTTGCCCAGGATCACACAGCTAGAAAGTGAATCTTGCTTAATTATTATTCCATCTCTCAATTTTCTAGTCTTTTTTGCCAAGATTAAAGAGAGGTAAGAATGTTAGGTTTCTCCCTTTTTGGTTTCAAAGGGTATAATAACAAAGATTTTGAAGCTGTAAAGAGGCAAAAAAATTTCCTTCTCATTTTTGCTTGTGGGGTTGTATATACAAGCATGTCTTCACTAAAAGTTATAATAGAGAAGACTGAGATGAAATATACCTCTTTTTTCCAGTAGTACAGTGTGTCAGCTACAGGTATGAAATGAGGCAGAAGGTTATTAGGCATGGTTGATGTGGTGGCTTGTTTGGTTTAACTGTGTCTCTATTTAAAAGAAGGAAGGTTTTATTAGAGAGAAGATAGTATTGATAGTATCAGTGACACTGAATGTTAAGAAGGATGAATGAAGTATTTTTAGTCTTATTAGTCTGGAGTCAGAATTACTTTGGAATGAACTCAGAATGAACAATGTAACCGAAATAAAGTACCATAAACATATATAAACTTCCACATTGATCACATCAATATCTACCCACTCCATTAGTTGATTTAAAAAAAAACATAAAACATGCATTATCTCCATGGCATCTGTTTTCTAAAGTTTTTTTTCCCAACTCAATAGATATTTTGAAGAGAGACTCTCCTTAATGTCTTCCGAGAAAGAGAGAGAGGGACAGAGACAGAGACAGAGACAGAGAGACAGAGACAGAGAGAGGAGTGCACAAAACTGGAACAAAACATAACCTGAATGCTTCTGTTTTATGTTAGCTTTGAATAAGCATTTCATATCATATTTATATTTAAGAGTTATTCTGAATCTTTAGTCAGTGTCAGGCAACAAAAGTATGTCTACCATGTATCGAAGGGAGATTCGTTTTTGCCAGAAGAGGAAACAGGAGATTAACACCAGAAGCTTGGCCACCTTACCCTCTTCAGGTAGAGGGGCTACAGAGCTGGAATTATTTCTGCCTGCTCCCTTAAATATTATTAATCTAGAAGGTTTAGTTTCCAGGTTCAAACTAAATTTCTGATTGCTATTATTATTAGAGAATGCAAGACCCCAGCTTTAAACCCAAGACTCTATCAAATACCAGTTCTATAATATACACACCTGGTGAATAGCAAAGAAACTAATTTATCTAAAACAGAAATCAGAGAAAGTATATGCAGAAGAATATGTACCAGACAATACAGAGTGAAGGAACTTTCCTACTAGGAATGAATCTCATATCTTGGAAAAATTCCCCCGTCTCTAGTATTGGCAAGCTTCTGGTGGTAGGGACATGATGGAGGATCCCAACTCCTCAATGTCACTTTGGGCCCAGATTCTTATTCTCCTTTCAGCAGCCTAAAGTGGGGATTAGCATCATCTATCTTTTCTCCTGAAGCTGGAAGTCAGAAGCAACTGAAATTACTGAAGAGAACAAAAGAGGCCCCAAAAGATATTGAAGAGTGTGAAGATACTTAAAGAAACTGGAGCTCTCTTCTTTCCCACAGTGGCCAACTCTACCTCACACTTCACTCAGGCACAGGGTATTGATCTCCCCTAGGAGAGCATCCTATACCAATGGACTTGGGGACTCTAGTTATATTAGAATGGTCAAAATCCTTGGGTTTGTGCTGCCATTCTTTATGTATCTGCTCCTTTGGGGACATTTCTCTAAATTTCAATTTGTAGTTGTTGCAGTTATATTATTTCATTCTTTTGGGGGAATTTCTAAATATAGGATAATTTTTTATATTGGACATTAAAAAAAAACAATCACTCAGTTCTTCACATTTAATTAATAAATTGAAACACTGTGCCAGGGCCATGGTAGATTTTTTTCTAAACTTTTGGGTGAGGTGGTTTAAATATTCTTTGTTTAAATTTAGATTTCTAAAGGTCAGAAAACTGCATTCTCCAATGCTGAATGCTCTAGTTACTGCTGTTACCTTGGGCTTCCAAAGTCTCCACCCTGGGGTTTCCTTACTATTCTAAGATTTTCCAATCTTTTTGTGGCTTTGGGGGTGTGGGATCTTCTGTTCTTGCTGCCTTAGGACATTTATCTGTTGTACAGGGCTGGTTTAGAGGCTGGTATATTTGCCTTTCTGGCACTGGCTTTGCTGGCATTACTTTTTACAGTTGCCCACAGGTTCTTCAATATCTTTTTTCCAAAGGTTCTTGCATGGAAGAAGTTACTGTAGTTTATCAGTGGATTTTAAAAAATCATTATTTGATTGATGTGAATTTTATATTTTTTCCCAAAGTCCTGTCAAAGGCTTTCTTTGTGTCTTAATGATATGATAATGATTGTATCATCTATTTTTTCTTTTGGTTTGATTTATTATTTAGGTTGGTTTCCTGTGATATTCATCTATCACTTAAAAATTCTTTTTAAATATGAGAGACAATTTAAGTAATAATTTGAGGTTTGAAAAGTATCTCATTTAACCCTCACAACAATTCCAAGAGATGGGTGCTGTTGTCCTCAATTTAAAGGTGGAAAAAGTGATACTGAGATAGATTAAACAACTTATCTAATGTCACACAACCAGTAAGTGTCCAAGGCAGGATTTGAACTCATGCCTTTCTGACTCCAAGTTTAGTATTCTATCCAGTGTGCCATGCACATGTTGATATTCATTGATGATCCAGAGCCTCCAGTGTGCCAGCAAAGTTGTTCCAATACTGAGTTATTTACATAATCAATAATTAAAGTTACAGTATGACCAGATAACATATGCTATGCTATATCCAAGAAAGCCTGGATTTAAATAACTGTTATGATGCTTATTAGCCCTATGACTCTGAGTAATTCATTTAACATCTCTTTGACTCCTGAAAACTCTCTAGGACTTAACTACTGTGTCTTGGGTTTCATTAAGTTAGGGGAAGTTCTCTGTAGCCAATAAGCATTTATTAAGTGCTTAAGTACTTTCTAGGTGCCTGCTAAGCCCTGGGAACTGAATGCAAGCAAAAAGAAAGATGATATCTTACATTCTAATGGGTGTAGGGAAGAATAACACAAAAAAGATAGCTGAAAGAGGAGAAGTGAGAAAATACCCATGATATGCCTTGGTGGCTCACTCTGTAGAATCAGAAGCATAGCTGGGAGGTAAATGAAACATAACTAGCCTAGAGTCATTCCCAAATGAAAGCCCCACAAGGGATTTGTCAGTTGGAAAAGTCTGGAATGAAATGAAAATTTCAGAGTGATAAGGAAGGTAACTGAGTTCAAAGATGGTAAAGGCACAATCAAAAGTAGAAGGTGAATGCTAAATGAATAACAATTTGATTCCAATATTCATAAATAATACTCATCTATACTTTTCTTACCTTTGCTTTTCTTTAGGTTTTAAAACTATATTGACCTCTTAGAAAGAATTAGATAACCTACCAGTAGTTCTCTATTTTGAGGCAATCTAAATGATATGGGAATTGGTTGTTAACAGTTTTGTAGCTCTCTATAATAAATTTGAGTAGGCCTGTGTCTTTTTTACAAGGTAGTTTATTAAGAGTTTGTCTCATTTAACTTCTTAATAGATCAATTCATTAGTTTCTCTTAAGTATGTATACTTTTTTGTTGGTTTGGATATGCTATACACCAGTAGGTAATCATCTGCATCTTATTGATTTTCATATTTCTTAGTATGGAACTGGCTGTAGTTGTTGGTATTTCAGGAGCTTTGCTAATTATTTTGGTGGATTATTATTTTCTTCTTTTTTTAGCTGTTTCTTTTCATTGGTGTTTATTCTTATTTTTAATGGCTCTCTGGGGAAGCTATCTCTTTATTCTTATACCATTTTAGATTATTTTAATTTATAGCATTGTTCTTATAGAACTAATTGTGCCCTATCATATTGTATGATATATTTTCTCAAGCAAGTTAACAATGTTAGGTAAAATATACTTCTTCATTCAATCTGTATTTATTAAGTACCTATTATGTGTGCAGTGTATACATACTGCGTAAATAAAGCAATTGCTTTGTGAGAACTGATAGGTAAAGTTGTGAAGGAATAGCTGACATTTATATAAATATGAATTACATTTATTTAAAATAAGTATTGTGTTTGTATTACATATATTATATAAGTATCATTTAAATATATTATATTATATAAAATATATTGTACTCTAAAATTTATAAGATACTCTATAGTTGATATTGCTTTTGATCTTCACAATAACATTGTTGAAGTAATTGTTGTCCCTGTTTGACAGGTGAGAAAAACTACCTCCTGAAGATCTAAAATTACTTAGTTATTATTCAGGACTCTCAAATTATCAAAAATTTATTGAACCCCTTATTATGTGTAGGCCTCTGACAAATCAGAGGTTTTTAACCTTTTTATGTGCTAGGGAAAGGAGGTAGGGAAGAAAGAAAGATGAAAGAAGGGAAAGAAGAAAGAAAGAAGGAAAGGAGGGAGAGAAGGAGGAAGGAAGACTCAGTTGATGTGTTTGTTGTTTTTCTGACATGCTTTTTTCTTCTCTTATATCCTTTATTATAAGCAGTGGTTTACTGGTTAGAATATACATGCATATACACACACACACAGACACACACATATATATATATATTTGCACACACACATATATGTGTATATAGAAATTAAGGTACTATAAAGACAAAAAAATACTCATTTTTTATATTTAAAGAAAAAAAATAGCAAATCCACCAAAATATAAAATAATGTAAAAGTTTCTAGTCTTGACCTGAAGAAAGTATATACTTTCCATCTTGGCAAGTATGATTTTCCATAGCTTGGCTCAACCTGCTTTTCCAGCTGCTTCTCATAGTTTCCCACAATCATTATATCTGCCACATTATCTTTCAAGGAAGATACTTAAAAAACTGAATTACTGAATTGAATAGAACTGTCAAATTTCATTTTATTCTTCTTATCTACTACTTTTTAGTCCAACCCAACTGAACGCCTTCCTTCAGTCTCTTTTTTCTTATCTTTCTTGTCTTGGTGGCTATGCTCATGAAAATGTCCTTGCCTACAATAGACTCCTTTCCTAATTTCTCTTTATTGAAGGTTTTCTTTTCCTTAAAATCCTAACTCAGATAGTTTATCCTCCATGACATTTCCCCTAAATTTTTTCCTCCCAGATGAAAGTGAATGGTTTATTTCTAGCCTAGATTTATAATTTTTTAAAATTACAGCTTATTTTTCAAAATACATGCAAATCTGTTTTCAACATTCACAACATTCAACAACACCCTTATGTTCCATATTTTTCTTCCTCCCTTCCCACTCCCCCCCCCCCAGACAGCAAGTAATCCAATATAGGTTGAACATGTTCAATTCTTTTAAACATTTCTACATTTATCATGCTGCAAAGAAAAATCAGATCAAAAAGGGAGAAAAATGAGGGCAATTTAGGGAAAAAAGCAAGCATGCAAACAACAACAACAACAAAGGTGAAAATACTACATTGTGATCCACATTTAGTTCCAACTGTCTTCCTTCTGGGTTCTGGTAGCTCTCTCCAGTACAAGTCTATTGGAATTGCCCTGAATCACCTCACTGTTGAAAAGAGTCATGTCCATAACAGTTAACCATCACATAAACTTCTTGTTGCTGGGTACTTACTTCACTTAGTATCAGTTCATGTAAGTCTCTCCAGGCTTTTCTGAAATTATCCTGCTGGTTATTTCTTATAAAGAGCAATAATATTCCATAACATTCATATACCATAATTTATTCAGCCATTCCTCAACTGATGGACATACACTCATTTTCTAGTTCCTTGCTATTACAAAAAGGGCTGCTACAAACATTTTTGCATGTTTGTGAGATAGCCTGGATCAAAGGGTATGCACAGTTTGATAACTCTTTGGGCATAGTTCCAAATAACTTTCCAAAATGACTGGATCAGTTCACAACTCCACCAGCAATGTGTTGATGTCCCAGTTTTTCCACATCCCCTCCAACATTTATCATTATTTTTTCCTGTCATCTTAGCCAATCTGAGAGGTGTGAGGTGGTACTTCAGAGTCGTCTTAATTTCTCTAATCAATAGTGATTTAGAATATTTTTTCATATGACTAGAAATTCTAGCCTTAGACTTTTAATACCTTTGTTATTGATTTCCCAGTCTATCCCCTTTCCATACTATCCAATTTTTTTTTATTTTTGAATATTAACTTCAGTATTCTAAAAATGAAGATAAACTCTCCTTACATTATTGATTTTCTCCTACCAAGTAACATATTTGAATGTATGTTTGTATATTTTGATTCCACTCTGTCTTACTTCAGAACCTTTCCTGTCCTCCATTTCTTTGTGTCTATAAGTTTCAAAGAAATAATATATCAGAATTGAACTAAATATATGGGCTATCAATATGACAGAGAACAGAGCTCTAGTTTGATAAATTAACTTAAATTATTTTTGTCTTTGCTTATTTTGGCAAGAATGCAAACTTGACATTTCAATTTTTATTACTTGTTTTCAAGGTTTTTTTTTTTCCTTTACCATTCTTATGTTTTCAAACTTTGTGTTTTAGCCATGTCCACATTTGAAATTCAGCCAGTTTCAGTTGAGGTCCAAGAAGGTGGGGTTGCAAGACTTGCCTGTAAGGTTATGTCACACCCTCCTGCTATCATAACTTGGGAATTAAATCGAACAAGCTTACCATTGATTATGGACAGGTAAATGAACTTTTTTCTTTATCAGTGTGACTGTATTTATATAAAAAATTTTTGAAAAGTTATTAAAGAGATAGAAAAAAAGATTATTAAGTATAAATTTATTTGTTGAGCAGTTAGAATGAGCTTTAGGATAGAATTTTTAGATTCCTCTATGCCATATATTTTAAAAGTGACTATTAGGATTATTGAAACTAATACCTATTTATGTGCTTGGCAGTGAGATAGCAGAGTTTGTCTCCCCAATGACATTCTTTCCTCCTATCTATTCCCATGCTTGTACAAATAAACTAAAGCTCAGGCTTCCAGGAAGTATTCCCATCACATCTCTGCTTATGAATTTGCTGGATTATATGAGCCTTAATCTCTTACCAATTCACCTTACAAAAACCATTGCAGCAGTCTTCTCCCCTATGGGAGGGGAATGGGTTAGCCTCTTAGCATGCATCTTGTCAAAGTGCCAAGGGCTGTTTTAAGCGCTTTAATTAATGGGATGTGACTAGGTCAAAAACATTTTCTAGAGTGGAAACTGGGTTTCCCAAGGAGATTCTTTTCTTTTTGGGACTTTCTTAGTGAATATTAGCAGCAGGAAGGCCAGAAATTAAAGTTTATAAAATAATAATTGTGATAACCACAATCTTGAATGCTGAGTTTCACTTTGTGAAACTATGGTTAAATTTTTCATTTTTCATTTACATATTCTTGGAAAATACTAATTATTGTAAATAATTGTAAATAAAAATTATTTTCACAGCTACATATTTTAAAATCCCTTTCCTTCTTTTTGCTTTTACAATAGGATAACAGCTCTGCCATCTGGAGTGCTGCAGATCTATGGTGTTGGACAAAAAGATGCTGGGAATTATCGTTGTGTTGCTACTACTTTAGCCAATAGGCATAAAAGCATAGAGGCTACTTTAACTGTCATTCCAGGTAACAAGATGAATATTTTTAAATTTTTTTTTGTTCTTAGCTTTTGCCTTCTAAGAGACACTGCCTGCTAAATGTAAACCATGGTGATTTTTTTTTTTTTTTGGCAGTACCATGAATTTTGAATTTTTAAGTGGCAGCCTCAGTTGTCATTCACATCATCTTATTATAGGATGACCTGTCTAGAAAAGATTCTAGTAGCTTTAATAAAAATTAAATTTGAGGGCTATGGGTTGTTAAATTTTTTTTTTGTTTGTATTCTGGTTTTATAGATTCTCAAAAGAAGTAGCAATATTATGTGAATTAAAATATAATCATAATCAAATGATGAATTTTCTAGTAGACATGTTTTTAACATTTTGTTATATTATTTGCATTTCATGGATTATTTAATTTTTAATTTATGTTCATTTACTTTTATTTTCAAAGCCAAAGAGACTAAGACCTTTCACAAACCAACTATTATAGCAGGTCCACAGAATATAACAACTTCTCTGCATCAGACTGTTGTTTTGGAATGTATGGCTACAGGAAATCCTAAGCCAATCATTTCTTGGAGCCGTCTCGGTAGGTTTGCATGGAATCATTTTTATTCGTTCTAACAAATTAAATCTTTTTATAATATAATCATGCTGCTATTTGGTAGATTTCTTCAGTAGATTTTTTTCTTTGTAAAGTTTTATATTTGTTTCTAAAACATAGGGAAAATATGTATCGTGCAATTCTGCTTTATACCATTTTAGTGCTTTCTCCATAGTTGTAATATTAGAACAGATCTTAAATCCTTGTTACTGGATCTTTTTCTTTGAAATAGATCACAAATCCATTGATGTATTTAATACTCGAGTACTTGGAAATGGTAATCTCATGATATCGGATGTTAAGCTGCAACATGCTGGGATATATATTTGTCGTGCCACTACCCCCGGCACTCGGAACTTCACAGTTGCCATGGCAACTCTAACTGTACTAGGTAAGTTTGCTTTTTCCTTCCAATCAAAAGAATATTAAAATTTCCTATTTTGCTTTATTATTTTAATAGTTGATGGTCCATTTTCAGCTAAATTATGTAGTCTGGTTTTTATGTATCACTTGAGTAATTTTTGACTCTAAATTTATGAGTATGAAATTAGACTGATATATTAAAAACCATTTCTTTTTCCATGCTCTCTTTGCTGACCATCTTAACTATTCATTTTATCCTGCCTACCAATGTGCTTTTTTTTTATTTTATCTTCCTTCCTACTAATTATTAAAGTGCATGCCGTTTCATCCATGCTGAATGAAGAGGCAGGTATGTTAGTTTGGCAGAAACATAATGGTGTAGGACATAGGTATTTTATAATGCCTATGATAACATTAGGAAATTCCTGAACTTTTCTGAACCTCAGTTTTGTTATCTAAAAAATGGGATATTTAAACTAAATGGTACCTATGCCTTTCTAGTTCTAACATTCCATGATAACAAATAACATTTTAACAATAAAGTCTCAGTTGAAAGTAGTCTTTGAGGTGTTCCAGTCCAACCCACATTTTAGCATTAATCTCATGAATCCTACCTTATATATACCTCTTGAATATTTCCAGTGATGAAGCATTCATCATCTGAAGCAACCCATTCTACTTTTGGACTACTCTATTAGGAAGTTTTCCTTTTTTTTCCAAAATTTGACTCTGCAACTTCCAGTTATTCCTAGTTGTACCTTTTGGTCTAACTCTATTTTATTATTTACTTATTTATTATCTATTTATTATAAAGTATAACTCTATTTTATTAGTCTTGTAGTATTTGAAGAATGATCTTACTTTACTTATTTAAATATTTTCTCTAATCTAACTTGTTTTCTTAGCTGATACTTGTATAGCATAATTACACGCCTCATCATCACTTTCGCTTGTATGTATTAGTTTGTCAGATTGCTTGGTTTGTTTTGATGAGACTGGGTCTCTGCATTTTACCTAGACTGGAAATGCAATGGCTACTCAGGGGCTTAATCTTCATATTAATTAGCACAGAAGCTTTATTTAAACCATTCCATTTTTTCTGATCTGAGGTGATTAGCTTATTATTAGATTTGTGCCAGACAGTGTAGACCAATTGCCTTCAGCCTTGAGCACTTCAAAACTCTTAACCCAAGACAGCTACTAGCCTCAGCCTTCCCTTGTTGTAAGTATTCCAGGTGTGTGCCACCATACCCAGCTGGCAGTGCTCTTTTGACATCAAAAACTAAATATAATGCTTTAAACAGGGTAGAGTCTGCCACTCCTCTTTTTCTGTATATATACATTTCTTCAGTCTTTGTTCACATTAACCATTATGATTCCTATATCACACTGTTGATTCATATTGAATTTGCAGTCTACTTGTATAGCTTTGCAATTGATATTTTAAACTTAGAAACCTACCCCTTCATATTTATCCTTTTTTGTCTATTGAGTTATGTGCTGTCTTTATATATAATATTCATATTCACATATACATTATATAAATATATATAGATTTGCATGTAGGCATACATCTATAAACTTGTATGTGTTATTATATATTTAATGTGCCTATTCCATACCTGTAACCTATACATATAACCTATACACACATGCACAGACATACATATAAAACCTGTACCTATAACAGGCATGTATATCTTTTGTATGTGTATCAGTATAGTTATTTAAGGGGGAGTTTCTGTGAAAGTTAGATAAGGTGGAAAAGATGGTAGGCATGAGAATTTGGTTCTGTAATTTGTAAATATTCATATCTTATCTTCAGAATGATAAAAAAAAACTATCTTATCATTTGGTAAAGAATCTTGTCTTAGGTAATATAGATTTCCTTTCTTTTAATCCTTCCATTTGAGATCTGAGAAATATTTTAGATTTAGCTTTTTAACATTCTTTTTCAAATAGCTCCTCCTTCATTTGTGGAATGGCCAGAAAGTTTAACAAGGCCCCGAGCTGGCACTGCACGTTTTGTATGTCAGGCAGAAGGAATTCCCTCACCCAAAATGTCATGGTTGAAAAATGGAAGAAGAATTCATTCAAATGGAAGAATAAAAATGTATAACAGGTGAGATATGTTACATTTCTCTTGGTTGCTTTATAATAATAATTCTAAACATATAGATAAGAAAATTTTGTTTTATGTTTTAAAGGACACAATTTCCATAAAAATGATTTAAGTTGATAATATCCCAAATTCCTCAATTCCTTAGACTTTCTCATTTCCAAATAAATATCCATTTAGTTGTCAAGTCTTAATTTCCCCCTACATGGCTTTTGAATCTATTCTTTTCTCAATTTCCTTTAGAATAAAATATAAATTCCTCTGTTTGGCATTTAAAGCATTTCACAGATTAAATCTAGCCTAACTTTCTGGTTTATTAACCATTATTCTCTATCATGCACTCTATAGTCCAACCAGTATTGCTTTCTTCTGTACAGAATATTCTTTCTGATATACAGGCTATTTTCCATGCTTGGAATACATTTTTCTCTTCATCTCTTCTTACAATTACTGCCTTTCCTCAAAGCTCAGCATAAATGCCATCCTTCTTAAAACCCTTCTTGATTCCTCCCAGCTCCTAGTGTATTCCCTGCTACTGAAATAACCTTGTTTTTTTACTTTGTATTTATTCTGTATGCCTCATTTTAAGATGTTATTTCTGCTGAAATAATATAAGCTTCTTGAGTGCAGAGAATATTTTGGTTTTGTTTCTTTATAGTCCCAGCATCTGCACAATACCTGACATACAATAAGGATTTTTGAGATGGTTTTTGATTGATCAGAATCCTGTAAAATTCAGTTGTGTTGTTAATGAATAAAAAAAATTTATTCAGCATCTACTCTGTGACATGCACTGGATTGTGTTGAAAATACACATTTTTAAAAGTTGTCACAATCCTCTTTCTCATAAAGCTGATACTTTAATTGAATAAGACATACATAAAAGAAAATTCAACTGCAGGATAGATGGAAAATCACAGAAGTCCTAAAGGTACTGTGATGGGATGAATGACAGCCCAGAGATCTGGTAGCAAAAGCAGATCAGGTATCAGTGCTAAGAAATTGTAGGGCATAAAGAAAGTCAGAAACAAAACCAATAGTTTTATCTGGTCATCTCTCTCATTAGAAAGAATGAAGTTCTTGACTCATTTCATCCAAGGCCTGTGAGGAGTCAAATAACCTTGGGAAGAGAAAAATTGAGAGAGGTATAGGAGAAGGTGCCACTAGTGATGTCAAATTTTCCCATTAGTACCCCTTGTTGGAGGGGGTAAATAGGGAATATAAGAGGGGAATGCATATCAGAAAGGTAGAATGGCATACTAGAGACAACATTGAACTCAGAAATTAATAGACCTGGGATTCTAGCCTACATCCTACCACTAACCAAAGGCATGACTTTTGGCAAGCTATTTATCTTTTTTTTTGAATTCAGTTTCTTCAACTATAAATGGAGACTTAGACTAAATGATTTCTAATTTCCCTCCTAACTCTAAAATCTGCTGAGAACTTAATATCATGTTAATGTGAATAAGCTTGTCAGTATCATAGTTTATACTGAATAAAATATTTTATATATGTTTTACTAATTTATAAAAAAATACTGAATATACTCAGTGTTATATGTTGTGATAGTTATTGTTATTGTTCAGTCACGTCCACTCTTTTTGTGACCCTTATGGGCTCACTTTGGTCGCATAATAAGATTGGACTCATTGGAAAAGACCCTGATGTTAGGAAAGATTGAAGGCCAAAGAAAAAAGGAGAAGGCAGAAGATGAGATGGATAATTAATATCATGAAAACAATGAACGTGAACTTGGACAGCCTTCAAGAAATAATGAAGGATCTGACATTATAGTTTATGGAGGTATAAGACAGGTACAACTGAATAACTGAGCAACAACATTCTTGGCAAAGGCATTGGAGTGTTTTGCCATTTCCTTTTCCAGTGGATTAAAGCAAATAAATAGAGGTTAAATGATTTGCCCAGGTTCATTCAGTTAGTGACTTCTGAGGCTGAATTTGAATTCAGGTCTTCCTGACTCCAGGTCTAGTACTCTATCCACAGGCCCTTCTAGCTGCCTCCTGTGTCAGTAATAATAGTAGTTGTAGTAGTAGCAAATAAGACCAGTGATAAGGCCAAATTTTGAAAAATAATTGCCATAATTTTCTACTAACTGTGAAAAAATTTGACTGTAATTGAATGAGTGAACTATAGTAAACTTAACTGTCTTTAAATTGAATGTAATATTCTTGTAAGCTAATTTAGGCATTTATTAGCAGTGAATTTTGTATCATCCAATATTTGGTTTTAGTGCAAGAAGAATTAATAGTAGCCAGAAACTCAGTTTCTGTGACTTGTCTGTGACTTGAACAAATTTTTTTTCTTCCTTCAGCAAATTGGTCATTAATCAGATTATTCCTGAAGATGACGCTATTTACCAATGCATGGCTGAGAATAGCCAAGGATCTATTTTGTCCAGAGCCAGACTGACTGTAGTAATGTCAGAAGATAGACCTGGGGCTCCATGTAATGTTCATGCTGAAACTATGTCAAGTTCAGCCATCCTTTTGGCTTGGGAGAAGCCACTTTATAATTCTGACAAAGTCATTGCTTATTCAGTACACTATATGAAAGCAGAAGGTGAGCATTATTTAAAAGTTTGTTTCTAAATTCCATTGACTATAAGGGATTTGCTTCTCAGTATAAATTATTTACATATTTGTATATAATCCTCAAGCTGTGTTGATTTTTTAAAAATTCTGTTTAATTCTTTGAACAAAATTGTTAAAGGGATATATATCCATTTTTTTTTTTTTTTTTTTTTTTTGCTGAGGCAATTGGGGTTAAGTGACTTGCCCAGGGTCACACAGCTAGGGAATGTTATGTGTCTGAGACCAGATTCGAACTCAGGTCTTCCTGACTTCAGGGCTGGTGCTCTATCTACTGCGCCACCTAGCTGCCCCTATATATCCAATTTTAAAACAAGTAATACTGCCCCTGCTTCCCTCCATACAAACAACCTTAGATTTGTTTTTTAGAAAAGTTCTAGATTTTGCTATGTTCAGAGTATATTTAATTCTTGAAACCTAGTATAAAGTATGTTTGACTTAGTAAAAAATCCATACTAAAAGATTCATTTGTACTGATATGAACTTTTCAACTAATATTTAATGCAGATATTAAAGTTTTTTTAAATTATTAGTATATAATATATACTATGTGGTACCATAGTATCATAGTACAAACTTTAATGTAAATATAGTTTTTATAACAATTTATATTGAAGTTATAAAATATATATTATCATTCTGTTTTCATTCTCATATTCATTTTAAAGTTATGTGAAGTTATCTTCTTAAGCTAGAGAAGTAATTTGTTGAATCTATTTTTAAAAATTAAGTTTGAAATTTAGTCCATCTTGACATTTCTGTTCAGTTTTATTGGTTATTATTTATTAGTTTTAAATTTTATTTTCAGAGAAATTAAGAAAAGATGAAAGAAACAGCTTTTTGAAAAACCTAGAGATGTCTCTAATGGTGTCATATAACATGCAGTAGTTAAATACATTCACAGTTTTAATTGCACATCAAGCCAGCATTTATGAAATATAAACTAAAAACAACTTAAGCCTTTCCAGAAGAATAGTGTTGTAAGAATGTTGTCTGAAGAAATTAACAGGTGTTTTATTTGTATTTTAAAGAGGAATATTTTACATTTAAATTAAGGGTCATGGTAGCGAGAAAGAATGAAGGTCTGATGAGGGAGCGTGTTGGAGTATGTTAATTCCCTTGTTAGTGATTTAGAAAAGGCACAGAAGGAATACTGATTTTGGTGGAAGGCTGCTCTTGTTTTCTATTATAGCTGTTTGATTAGAACCTCCACATGAGGCCTACTAGTCTATTCAAGGACAGAACAAGGCCCTTTAATTTGAACTCAAGAACCTTGTTTGGCAGGTCAGAAATCGTACTATGGGATTCCTAATTAACAAGCTATTAACTAGTCTGTTGTGAAATGCCCATAATCTTGTCTAATTAAAATGCTATCAAGTTAATTCAGAAATGTGGGAAAACTTAATGATGGAATTTGCCTTCTGTTTTGTTTATAAATTCAGTTGTTCAGAGCAAGGACTGCAGCCTATACAGAGTTTTGATTAAGTTGACATGTATTTGCCATGAATTGTTAGGGAAGTATAGTAGCTTTCACTACACTTGTTCCACTTTACAGGTTCAGGCTATAGGAATTAAATCCAACAAAGACAAATTCTGCTCTATACTTTGCCATGCATATTTTAATAAGAACTGATGAGAATTTTTTTCCTCTCAAAGAGACTCATTACTGGACTAAACATTTTTAAAAATCACATTCTGCTTTTTGCTTTCAGTATCAAAGAAAGTAAAAACTTATGTCAGTCTAATTTAATAGAGTTGTTAGGAGTAAAATGAGATCTTTTGCTAGATAACTTTGTTGTAAAAGCGAGTAATCACATCACATCTTCTGTGGTCAAATATGAAGCTTTTGCAATTACATTGTTTTTTAAAAACACATTGACTTTAAATAGAATTAAGATCAATTTGAATGATAAGACTTTGCAGAATTTTGTGTTGTGTTATTATACACACTGTATACTATGTGTTTTGACTCAATATTGAATTAGGTTTAGGTAAGATTAATTGTGTTTAGGATGACCTTATTCAGCAAAAATTGCTAACCATGGTCATTTGTGACAAGATGCTGTTCCTTTCAGGAAGTTACTAATCTCTGGGGTTTTTTTTGTTTGTTTGTTTGTTTTTTTAAGGAGAATGGTAGATACCAGATTAGAATGATATGCTTATACAATGATAGGATGGGTGATTTTTATTACATGTTGAAGATATATCATTTTTATGTAGTAATTATTATTTCTTTAATTCAGGTTTAAATAATGAAGAGTATCAAGTAGTCATTGGAAATGATACAACCCATTATATTATTGATGACTTAGAGCCAGCCAGCAATTATACTTTTTATATTGTGGCCTATATGCCAATGGGAGCCAGCCAGATGTCTGATCATGTGACTCAGAATACACTTGAAGATGGTAAGAAAGTAATCTTAGAGAACTGAAATATTCAGTAAAATTGATTGGCAAAATTGTAATTAGCTGTTAAACTTAAGTTTTTGATTATGGAAAATATTAACTTTTATGTTTTTAAAATCATACAGCAGTATTCATGTCATTTCAGGTGTGGTTTTAACTTACAATACTATCAAGTATGTTACAAAGTAATTTAAATATTGTTACATATAATTTTATTAACTTAAAATTTTAATAGTTAAATCAAAATTTTATAAGAAAACTGCCTTGTAGCTTTTTTCTTAGCCTTAAGATAGATAATTGAAATATGATGGTATACCCTGAGTCATTGAAAAGATAAAATTACTTAAATTACATTGAATGTGGCTTGGGCATTTTATGGTGTAACCTTAAATTTATGTAAGGTCCTTCTAACAAAGGGCTTGAAGTACCTGATATAATGTTGAGGCAAATTATTTAAATTTATGAAATTTTGGACAGTTTTGTATTGTTTACATGAATCTTAGTTTTGTAGGTTAAAAATGTTTGGAAATTTTTGAAAGATTTCTTATTTACAGATGATATGTTTGGTTTACATTACTTCTTAAACTCAATTATCAGACCTATGGATTAGAAATTAGGTGCTATGTTAATCAAAGAGATATAAATTAAAATAACTCTTGAGTTATTGCCTCATGTCTATCCAGTAGGGAAACATAAATAAATTCAAGAAATTCTGTGCTGATGAAATTGTGGAGACACAAAGCTATTATTGAAATAACTTTTAAAATAGGAAAATGCAGTTAGAATTAGAAGAAAAACAGTAATAAATCTTTGCATGAGATTTCTCTAATGAATGTCTTATATCCATGATATATAGATAACTGGTGCAAATATATAAGAATAAAAACTATTTCTCAGTAAATAAATTGACTAAGGATTTGAATAGGAAGTTTTTAAATGAAATAATGAAAGTTAACCCTGAACATTTGAAAAAATGCTCCAAACCATTAACAATAAAAGAAATGTGAATTGAAACAACTCTCACATTCTTTTTCAAATCTAACAGATGGGCAGATATAATAAAACAGGAAAATGACACTTGTTAGGCTAGGAGAAGATATACATGGAGCTATGAATTGATCTGGAAAACAATTTTGAAACTTCCCCTAAGTCACTACACTATGCAAATTCTTTGACCTCTTGATACTACTTCTAGACACGTAGTTCAAAAAAAGAAAAAGAGGAAAGCACCCACATGCACAAACATATTTATAGTTGTATTTTTTGTTGTAGCAAAGAACTAGAAATTAAGAAGGCATTCATTACTTGAGGAATGGTCAAAGAAATAATGGCATTTAAATATAATGGAATATTATTGCATCATAAGCCATAACTACAGGGACAGATTTAGAGAAATTTGGGAAGATTTCTGTAAACTAATATAGAATCAAGTGAAGGGACCCAGGAGAAAATTTCATTCTTTGTCCCTTCTATGAATAAAGGCAAAAAAAAAAAAAAACAAAAACAAACAAAAAAAACCCCCAGGATCCTTACTTTCAAGGAAATAACATGGCAGAGACAATATGCAAACAATGATGTATATTTAAGATTGTATGTTTTTAGAGGGGGGGATAGAGACAGAGATAGAGGGAGGGAAGAGAGTGAGAGAAAAGGAGAAAGGGAGAGAGAGGAGGGAGATAATTTCAGAGGGAAGGCACTAGGAATGGAGTAGGTACTGGAAAGCCTTTTATAGAAGGTTGGTTTTGAAGGAAAACTTGGAAGAAAGCCAGGGAAACCTCTCTAGTCATAGGGGACAGACATTGAAAAGGTATAAAGTAGAGTGATGGAGTGTGAAGTGTGAGAAACAAGAAGGTTAGTATTGCCAAAGACTAAATGACGGGGTATAAGACTGGAAAACCAGGAAAAGGCCAGGTTATGAAGGGATTTATAAAGCCAATCAGAGGATATTGTATTTGATTCTGGAGTCAGTATAGAATCTCCAGACAATAAATCTGTCAGTAAATATTTATTAGATGCCTACTATGTGCCAGACACTGGCTAAGTGCTGGGGTTGCACAGAATGGCCAACCCCCCCCCCAAAAAAAACCTGGTTTCTGGAGCTCAGTCTAAGTGAAGGAGAATATATAAAAAACAACCATGTTCACTCCATTCTTGGAATGTTTTCCTTCTTCATCTCTACCTCCTAACTTCCCTGACTTCCTTCAAGTTCCAAAGAGAATTATGGAGACTGAATTTGGATCAAAGTAGAATATTTAAAAAACCACCAACTATTGTTGTCCTATAACTGTTATCCAGTACTTCTCTTTCCTTTCATAGTTGTGGCCCTGTTAAAAAATTTTGCCTCCATTCCACTTCTGTATCTCTCAGTGACTTCTCAACATCTAGCAATTTGACCCCCATCCTGCCAGTTGGCTGAATCATTCTCTCCATGGTTACCATCACTTTCTGAATTGAGGGTTTTTTTTCCCTTCTACCTCTGTAAAGACAGTATTTTGACTCTTCAAATATTTTAGCTTATTCAGTTTTAGGGCAACTTTATTACTAGTAGCCGGATGCTAGTCCCTCTTTCCCTTAGGCATAATAGAGCAACATGCACATGTTTCCTGTCCCAAGTCCTTCTGTGCTCAAGCTGAATTCTGTTGAAAGGCAGAGCACTATCACATTACAATACTAGCCAGAGCAAGCTTATGCCTTTTGGTTTCTTGCAACATAAGGGAGAAGAGGTTTATGGAGTCATGTTACACAGCTAGTCCATGGGTTAGCTTGTGCAGCCCTGCCAGAAAATAGTGGCCAGTGGAGAAAGGGAATGATGAATATATGTATTAGGATTTAGCCTTGTTTTTTTTTTTTTTCATCAGATTTTATGTCATTTTTGACTGGTGTCTTAGACCATGGAAACTAGTGAAATTATTTTATCTCTTGCACAAAATTTCTTCCTTTTAATTACTCTCTCTTCCCTCCTTTGGATCACTGGTTTTTTTTCTGAATTTTTTACTTTTTCCCTAGATTGTTAACTGTGTCCCCCTCCCTAACCTTAGTTATTTCCCCAAGAGCTTGTCTTGGTTCCTCATTTCTTTTCTTTCTTTGTGATTTCATTGGCTTCCATGAATTCAATGATCATTTCTATATAGGTGACTTCCATATTTATGTACTTAGCCCTAATCTCTCTGCTGAACTTCAATTTGCAACAACAAACATCAGTATTACATAGGCATCTCAAATGCAAATGACCCTTCTTTCAAAACTTTTTGTTAGGCATTGCCATTTTTCTTGTCACCCAGTTTTATAATCTTAGAGTTACTCTCAAATCTTTCCCTTTCCTTCATGCTCATTTTCCAATTAGTTGCCAAGTCTAACTGTGTATCTTTATATTTACTTATTTCTCTCTGCCACTCCACCTAATTTAGGCTTTCACCACTTCCTGCCTAGATCATGGATATTATATCAATTCATTCTTATTCTTAAGAATTCTCATTAACTTAAAACAATTTCTAACTTTAATATTTCAAATTCTACACAGTCTATTTCAGGTGGTCAGTTTATTACATGAAGATCATTTTAGCTAAGTTTGTCATCAAAAAGGTGGTCACAGTGGGATGAATCTTCAGGTCATTATGACTCCCAAAGAGTCTATAATCTGCTTTGTTATAGAAAGGACCTACAACAATTAAATTGCTAATCTTTGTGATATTGAAGAAGCATTAGCTTATTAGTAAATCTTATAAGCAGACCTCTTCATTATGGAATTTTTCCTGTATGAATAAAGAATAATGAATATTCACTGACACATTTGATTTCCAAATTGATACCCCACTTTTCTTATATTTACAGTTCCCTTAAGACCTCCTGAAATTAGTTTGACAAGTCGAAGCCCCACAGATATTTTCATCTCGTGGCTACCAATCCCAGCCAAATACCGGCGAGGCCAAGTTGTACTTTACCGGATATCCTTTCGAATCAGTACAGAGAGCGCCATCCAAGTTTTGGAACTTCCAGGAACCATTCATGAATACCTCTTGGAGGGCCTGAAACCTGATAGTGTCTACCTGGTCAGAATTACTGCTGCAACCAGAGTAGGTTTGGGAGAGGCATCAGTATGGACTTCACATAGGACACCAAAAGCTACAAGCGTGAAAGGTAAACTTTTTTAAACACCTTATGGAGTAGTATGGAATCTTTTTTTTATTTCTTTTCCTGAAAGGGAAGTTTTCTTCTACCATGACTTTATATTTGAAATATTAAAATTTCAGTTTCAAGCTTCTTTTGTCTGAGTGCAAACTTCTAAAATTTAAAAGAATTCATTCTTTTTCATAGCACTAGCCCTGTTTCCAAAATTTTGTCCTTTATTTCTTCTTTTATTTTTTTCACTCCTTTTCTCATTTGATTCCTCCACTCTTTTAAAAGCTTTGGTGAAGATTATTTTGTCTTTTCTTCTTTTAACATTTTTTCTCTTCTTAATAACTCTTTCTCTTAGTAATCTTAGTCCCCCAAAGCTTGTAAGTTGTGTCTTCTGTTGTGTGCTTACCTGGTTTTATCTTTATAGAAAAGACAAAAAAACTGTTGGGTTTTTTTTCCCTAGATAGTAAATACTGAAAGAAGCAGTACCCTAGTTTTGGTCTCAAAAATACAGGAATTCTGAGAAACACTTCATTGTGTAATTACCAATTTTAACTGCATGAGGAAAGCCAAATGACTGAGCAGTATCCTCTTTGTCCAGTGAATGACTATTGTTTGGGAGAGTCTGGGTGAAGCAGAAAGTTATTTCTTTTAGAGACCGACACTAGTAGTAAATAATGAGTTGTAGAGAATAGAGACTGGTTTTTAAAAAAAAAGTCCAAGAATTTGTTAAACAAAGGGCAAAAAATCTACCCTCTAATAAATCATTATTCCCTCATAGGGGAATTTTCAAGAGAAAAGACATCTATTTTAATTAGCATCTTCTTGTACAGAAGCTATCACTTTGTTTAAAAACTCCTTTACACTATTATTTTGTATTGGAAATCCTTTCTTCACACATAATATAAACATGGGTCTTCAGCCTAGATTAATTATAGCCAATTACAAATTAATGACTTTTTATTAAAAGTTTGGGTTTCTTTCTTTTTCTTTTTTCATTGAATCAGTTTGATATAAAGAGCACTAGGTTTAGAGGCGAGGAGGGAACAAGCATTTATTAAGTGCCTGCTTTTTGACAGACACAATGCTAAAAGCTTAACAAATATTACCTCACTTAAGACAGAGAAATTTCTTATATCTTCTGAAACTTTGTCAGGTAACTTTTTTTTTTCCTGAGGCAACCTATTTTACTGCCAGAGAGCTCTAATTGTTAAGAAGAGTTATTTTATTTTGTTTTGCTTTTTCCCTAACCTACATAGGTGGTTAACTTCCATGTATTGACCTAGTTAGCTGAGTGTGCTGAGCAGAAAAAATTTAGTCTTGCTTTTCTACACTTTAATTACTGAAAAATAGGAATTTCCATCTTTACTAAATTTTCCCTAGACTAAACATATCGAGCTCTTTCAATTTAGTTTTATGTGACATGATCTTGAGGCCTTTCAACATTCTGGTTGCCCTCTCATGGACACTTCTAGCTTATCATTATTATTCCTAAAATGAGGTTCCCAGAAGTGAACACCACACTCTTAGTGACAGCTATTAGGCAAGTATTTGGAGGGGGGGGTAATGGTGCTGAAAAACATTTATTTTTTTCAATGTATCTGTTCCAAAGATGAAATGTCATTGTTTTGGTTTGTTAAACTGTTTAATATTTTGTTAAATTGAATACTTTCCTTTTTGTTTGTTAGATCTGTCAGTCATTGAGAAAGAAACACTCAAATATCCTACAGATACAGCAGCATTATCATATTTCCTTAGTCCTTGATTCTGTATCTGTAAATGCAGCCTGAAACTCAATACTTTTATAGATATTAAGTTTTTCTTACCTGGTTACATCTTTTATGTCCTGTTGTTATTCTTGTTTTTAAATCTCTAGCCCCAAAGTCTCCAGAGTTACGTTTAGAGCCTCTGAATTGTACCACCATTACAGTGAGATGGCAGCAGGACTCTGAGGACACAGCAACTGTTCATGGTTACAAGTTATACTACAAAGAGGAAGGACAACAGGAAAATGGACCGATTCTTTTGGATGCAAATGACTTTCTTCATACTATTAATGGTTTAGGTAAGTGTAAATTCAGTTCTTTTTTTTTTTTTTTCCTGGTTCTTAATTGCTCTTAAGATATTTGAAGCAAGTATATTAACCAATGGGAGAATTGGAAATTGTGTGTGTGTGTGTGTGTGTATGTGTGTGTATGTGTGTTTTTCCTAAACCACTCTATTGCTTCCAACAAAATAGATTTTTGTATTGTTGGAAGCTTCCAAGATTTCAGTTCACACATTTTGTCTCCTCACTTTTCCCCTGATTTTGTATCTCCACTTCTTTACAATATATACTCCTAGTAGAGCATTAGAAATAATCCATTAATTATTTGGGGTAAGTAAAACAAAATTGCAGAGTGACTTATAGATGATCAGCAATTTTTTTTGTTGCAGGGTCCTCCTATAGTTGCAGGGGAAACATAGAATCAAAGATAAGATAACATGACCTTAGGGATAGAGGTGTATCATGGTAAAAGCAGGAAGTAGAACTGGGTTTCACAATTTGGGACAAATAATGTTTCCCCTCTTAAATGGATATTTCTAAGAACAAGCCAGAGCAAACAAGAAAAGGATAGGATAGGGCAAAAAAAAAATCAAAAGCATTAATGGGGAAAATGCATAAAAGAGAGAACTCAAACCTGGTATGTCAAAAACTTTACCTCTATAATAGAAGCAACAAGTAAGTCAGAAAATTAGAATGAAAAATCAGAATAGTTTAGAAGGAAAGAGAAATAAGATGACAAAGCAAAGGAAAACTTCTTGGAAGCACAGTAAGTAAAAGAAAGTTATTAAAAAAAAGGAAGTTGGGGGGCAGCTAGGTGGCGCAGTGGTTAGAGCATCAGCCCTGAAGTCAGGAGAACCTGAGTTCAAATCTGGTCTCAGACACTTCCTAGCTGTGTGACCCTGGGCAAGTCACTTAACCCCAACTGCCTCAGCAAAAAGCAAAAAAAAAAAAAAAGGAAGTTGGGGAGAATTTTGCATGGTTGATCTGTCCAGAAAAAGAGCAGATAAAAAGGGAAATAAAGAAAGAAATAAATAATTTAAGTAAATTCAAGAACTTTGGATATAACAGGTACATTTAGGGGATATGGAAGGGAGAACCTCAGGAAATATACTACTGTTCAAGAAATATAAGAAAACTTAATTACTAGGACAAAGTATTGACTTACATGAAGAGAGGTAAAAATAAATACAAAAAGAAATAGTAAAGGAAAATGCCAGCCTAAGCATCAATACTTTAAATGTAACTAGATCATAAATCTCTTCAAATGAAAGAGAATGGCAAGATTGGATAAGAAAAATAAAACCCAACACTAGCTTGTAAGTAAGAAAAACATCTAAAAGTAAAGATATATATACTTACTAGAGAGTCTGAAGCAAAATTTATTTATATCAGACAATTTTTTTAAAAGCATGAGTTGTGATCATGCTATCAGACAAAGAAAAAATAAATTCTTAATATCAATAAAGAAAAGCAGGGAAATTATATTATGTTTAGAATCAACATTAAAATTAAACATATACAACAAATGACATAGCATCTAAATTCAAACGGAAAAGTTAATTGAATTTCAAAAAAGTATAGCTAATAAGAATAGTCATGAAACTTGATGTTCCTCTCTCAAAGCTGAGTAAATCTTTTTTTTTTAATTAAAGCTTTTTATTTGTATAACATATGTATGGGTAGTTCCCCAGCATTGATCTTTACAAAGCTCTCCATTGCAACTTTTACCCCCAGTCCCCTCCCCTCCCCTAGATAGAAGGAAGTCCACTACATGTTAATAATGTAATAATAGTTGACAAGTTGTGTAAGAAAAATCCTATCTACAAGAAAAAAAAAGAAAACCAGAGAAAGGCAACACAATGCAAGCAAACATCATTAGAGGTCATGAAAATGTTACGTTGTGGTCCATATTTCATATCCCTCTCTCTGGGTGTATATGGTTTTCTTCAGTGAACAATTGGAACTGGTTTGAGACATTTCTTTGTTGCAAAGAGCCATGTCCATCAGAATTGATCATAATGTAATATTGTTGTTGCCGTGTATAATGATCTCCTGGTTCTGCTTGTTTCACTCAGCATCAGTTCATGCAAGTCCCTCCAGGCCTCTCTGAAATCGTCCTGCTGGTCGTTTCTTACAGAACAATAATATTCCATAACATTCATATACCATAATTTATTCAGCCACTCTCCAATTGATGGGCATCCCTTCAGTTTCCAGTTTCTAGCCACTACAAAAAGGGCTGCCACAAACATTCTTGCACATGTGGGTCCCTTTCCCTCCTCTAAGATCTCTTTGGGATATAGGCCCAATAGAAACACTGCGGGATCAAAGGGTATGCACAGTTTGATAACTTTTTGAGCGTAGCTCCAAATTGCTCTCCAGAATGGTTGGATCCGTTCACAGTTCCACCAACAATGTATTAGTGTCCCAGTTTTCCCACATCCCCTCCAACATTCATCGTTATCTTTTCCTGTCATTTTAGCCAATCTGATAGATGTGTAGTGGTACCTCAGAGTTGTCCTAATTTGCATTTCTCTGATCAATAGTGATTTGGAGCAACTTTTCATATGACTAGAGATGGTTTTAATTTCATCTGAAAATTGTCTGTTCAACCCATTCCTATTAAAAACACTGGAGAGTATAGGAATAAATGGGCTTTTCCTTAAAATGATAAGTAGTATCTACTTAAAACCTTCAGCAATCATCATATGTAATGGAGTCAAACTAGAACCATTCCCAATCAGATCAGGAGTGAAACAAGGCTGCCCACTGTCACCATTACTATTTAATATTGTATTAGAAATGTTAGCTTTAGCAATAAGAGAAGAAAAAGAGATAAAAGGAATCAGAGTAGGTAGTGAAGAAACCAAATTATCACTCTTTGCAGATGACATGATGGTATACTTAGAGAATCCTAGAGACTCAACTAAAAAACTACTAGAAACAATTCACACCTTTAGCAAAGTGGCAGGATACAAAATAAATCCACATAAATCATCAGCATTTTTATATATTACCAATAAAGTTCAGCAGCAAGAGATACAAAAAGAAATTCCATTCAAAATAACTGTTGATAGTATAAAATATTTGGGAATTTATCTGCCAAGGGATAGTCAGGAACTATATGAACTAAATTACAAAACACTTTCCACACAAATCAAATCAGACCTAGTCAATTGGAAAAACTTAAAATGCTCATGGGTAGGACGAGCGAATATAATAAAAATGACAATACTACCCAAACTAATTTACTTATTTAGTGCCATACCAATCAAACTCCCAAGAAATTATCTTACAGATCTAGAAAAAATAGTAGCAAAGTTCATTTGGAAAAACAAAAGGTCTAGAATTTCAAGGGGATTAATGAAAAAAAAGGCTGAAGATGGTGGACTTGCTGTACCAGATCTAAAACTATATTATAAAGCAGCGGTCATCAAAACCATTTGGTACTGGCTAAGAAATAGAGTAGTCGATCAGTGGAATAGGATAGAATCACAAGACAAACTAGGCAATAACTATAGCAATTTGGTTTTTGATAAACCCAAAGACCCCAGCTTTTGGGATAAGTATTCACTATTTGACAAAAACTGCTGGGAAAACTGGAAACTAGTGTGGAAGAAATTAGGGCTTGACCCACATCTAACACCACATACCAAGATAAGATCTAAATGGGTTCATGATCTGGATATAAAGAGTGATTTTGTAAACAAGTTAGAGGAACATAATATAGTTTACCTCTCAGACCTGTGGAGATGGAATAAATTTATGTCCAAAGAAGAACTGGAACTTTTAATTGAAAACCAGATAGATAACTTTGACTATATTAAGTTAAAAAGTTTTTGTACAAACAAAATCAATGCAGACAAGATTAGGAGGGAAGCAATAAATTGGGAAATCATCTTTACATTTAAGGGTTCTGATAAAGGTCTCATCTCTAAAATATATAGAGAATTGTCTCATATTTATAAAAATTCAAGCCATTCTCCAATCAATAAATGGTCAAAGGATATGAACAGACAATTTTCAGAGGATGAAATTAAAACTATTTATAGTCATATGAAAAGGTGCTCCAAATCACTATTGATCAGAGAAATGCAAATCAAGACAACCCTGAGATACCACTTCACACCTGTCAGATTGGCTAAAATGACAGGAAAAGTTAATGATGAATGTTGGAGGGGTTGTGGGAGGGCTGGGACACTGATGCATTGTTGGTGGAGCTGTGAACGGATACAGCCATTCTGGAGAACAGTTTGGAGCTGTGCTCAAGGGGTTGTCAAATTGTGCATACCCTTTGACCCAGCAGCATTTCTATTGGGCTTATATCCCAAAGAAATCATAAAGGAAGGAAAAGGCCCCACATGTGCAAGAATGTTTGTGGCAGCCCTTTTTGTAGTGGCTAGAAACTGGAAATTGAATAGATGCCCTTCAATTGGAGAATGGCTGAATAAATTATGGTATATGAATATTATGGAATATTATTGTTCTGTAAGAAATGACCAGCAAGATGATTTCAGAGAGGCCTGGAGAGACTTACATGAACTGATGCTGAGTGAAATGAGCAGAACCAGGAGATCATTATACACAGCAACAACAGTACTATATGACGATCAATTCTGATGGACATGGCTCTCTTCAACAATGAAATGTTTCAAACCACCTCCAATTGTTCACTGAAGAAAGCCATATACACCCAGAGAGAGGGATGCGAAATGTGGACCACAACATAACATTCTCATACTCCTTGATTGATGTTTGCTTACATTGTGTTTCCTTTATCTGAT